>JAHDVE020007697.1:0-12837 GCA_022606495.2 Halesus radiatus
AATTTGGGAGGCGGGTATGGGTACCGCCGCCCCGGGAACCATTTTTTTGGATGACCAACACCTCTGCCATAGGTCATCCCAAGTGGTTCGCTACGTTTGGTGACTTAGCAGGGGTGCCCGGGTTCATGGGGTAAGGTTTGTCCAGGTCTTGGCCGCGGATGCGTTGGCCTACCTACTGCGTGGTGGGTCGGATCGGGAGAGAATGGTTGAGGGAGACCCTTTACAACTGGCTACCGTTGTCCAGGCCGCTCGATAGTACAGGGGCCCGACCCTCAGGCTCACGACTGAGGGTGGGCTGCCCCATCAGCGAGTGTAAAAACCCCGCCGCTGCTGTTGTGCCGATTCGTGACCGAAGGGGACCCAGCAGTAGCGTTTGGGGCGCATTGGGAGCCCTTCCCAGCCAGACTCTCCCAACCATAGCCTTGCACCGCAGTCGGTGGGATGGATTCATACGTCCGTCAGTCCTGGATACCTTGACCCCCAGCTTCCTACCCACCCTTTATACCTAATCCTTCCCTTGCTTTCCCTTTCCTATAAAACCCCCAAAAATAATTTAAAAAAACATGGAATCACAAAACAATAATAACATCATTACAACGGCGAGTAGTAGGCGTCCCCGGTGCAGGCCAAAAATGTTGGTAAATTTTACCAACATTCAAGGCCTGCACAAAAATTTAAATTCTGTCCATCATCACCTTCAATCCCAACGCCCAAACTTTTTATTCCTCTCCGAAACGCAGATAGCTGAGCCTCCAGACGCCTCCTATCTGGACTGCCCGGGCTTCACCCTCGTAGGCAAGTTCAGACCAAGAGGAGGTGTTTGTTTGTATAGCCGAGCTGACGTCAACTGTGTGCGACTGTTGAGTCTGGAAAATTCCAGATTTGACGTAATGTGGGTGCGCGTCAGTCTTGCCAGTACGGTAAGATTTTACGCGTGTTTGTACCGCTCACCAAACCTCAGCGAATCAGACTCATCCGAGCTATTTAAACATTTGAGCGAAACTATTGATGACCTCTTACCCCGCTACCCTTCGGCCGAGTTTGTTGTTCTGGGGGACTTCAATGTTCATAATGAACCGTGGTTGAAGTTCTCATGTTCAACAAACTCAGCTGGCCGACAGGCGGAATTCTTTGCCCTTTGCCATGGGTTGGAGCAACTGGTTCAGGAGCCTACGAGGGTTCCTGATGTCCAGACTCACCGCTCCAATCTGTTAGACCTATTTTTAACCACCGAGCCACGTGGTTATGGGATTGATGTCGCAGCGCCTTTAGGATCGTCCGACCATTGCCTGGTGACGACATCAATCCCTATTAACTTCAGACTCCCAATTGAGAGGCTGAAGAGAAAAATGTGGCACTATAGGTCAGCAGATTGGTTCGGTCTGCGGGCGCATTTTAATGCTTTCCCATGGTCAGCTGTCTGTTTTCAGACTTCGAATCCGTCCAGATGTGCCCAGGAAATTAGTGAAGTCATCACATCTGCGATGGATGACTTCATTCAATCAACCATTAAAGAAACTGGCGTAGGTTCAAAGCCGTGGTTCAGTCGACAATGCTCCGAAGCAGTTCGACGAAAAAACGCGACTTACCGAGCCTACAACACATCTCGAACGTCAGAAAACAGATCAGCATATAACAAATTGGCAAAGGACAGTAAGAGAATCATCAATAGGTCAAAATTTGAGCACGACCTACAGATCAGTAAAAAGCTAGCTGCCTGCCCGCATGGCAGCAAGGCGTTCTGGTCGCTAGCGGGCTCCATAGGTCGCAATTTCTGCAAATCCAGTCTGCCGCCTCTTACCAGACCTGACGGTTCACTAGCAAACACTGCTACCGAAAAGGCCAACCTTTTAGGGAAAATGTTTGCAGAAAACTCGGCCCTCGACGACCGGGGTGCCATCCCGCCATCGGTTCCTCACTGCGGCTTCTATATGAAAAAGCTGAGGATACGGCATCGGGATGTACTCCTTGTCTTACGGGGGCTCGATGTTAATAAAGCTAGTGAGCCTGACGGAATACCTGCCCTGGTATTGCAGAGGTGTGCTGCAGAAATCGCTCCAGTTTTAACAAAGCTCTTTAAAATGTCCCTGAAATGTGGCTCTGTGCCCTCTGGTTGGAAAAAGCGGTCATTCATCCTATACCTAAGAAAGGTGACCGCTCCAACCCGGCCAACTACCGCCCCATAGCGATCACATCAGTTCTGTCCAAGGTGATGGAACGTGTGATCAACGACAAACTGCTTACATACCTCGAGACGAACAAAATCATTAACGACCGCCAGTATGGATTCCGGCGGAACCGCTCGTGCGGTGATCTTCTCGCGTATGTGACGCATGTTTGGGGACGGTGCCCGGAACGTTATGGTGAGACTCAAACGGTCTCACTGGACATTTCTAAGGCCTTTGACCGGGTTTGGCACCGAGGACTTGTCAACAAACTGCCTTCTTACGGACTTCCCGTTTCCTTGTGTACGTGGATTGCCGACTTTTTGAGGGAGAGATTGATTCAGACGGTTGCTGATGGTTTCATCTCTTCCTCGCATTCGATAAATGCTGGCGTCCCACAAGGATCAGTTCTGTCTCCGACATTGTTTTTGTTGCACATCAATGACCTCTTGACATGTGCACCAATCCATTGTTACGCGGATGACAGTACAGTCCATGATTGCTTTTGTTTGACAAGCCCCCAAAGGGCACACAAACTCCAACGGCTCGGAGGGCTTTGAAACAGAGAATGGACGGTTACCTTGAGAGGGTCTCCTCTTGGGGTAAGAATAACCTCGTCGAATTTAATGTTTCAAAGACCCAATCATGTCTGATTACGTCTAAAGGGATCAAAATGATAATATAGTCTCGTTTAATGGAAGCAATCTTCCCAACAAGCCCTCCATTGATATACTTGGTGTAACCTTAAGTGACCAGCTCAGGTATGGGGGCTCCATCGAAGCCCGAGTAAAGTAAGCCTCTCAGAAGCTGGGCGTATTGTACAGAGCCCGCAGATACTTTAATAGTACACAACTGCTGACCCTGTACAAATCGCAAGTGCGCCCCATTGTAGAATTTGGCAGCCACCTCTGGTCGGGAGTCCCAAAATATCTGAAAAAACCTTGACTCTGTGCAGAAACGGGCGGTCCGTTTGATAGATTATCTTAACAAATGGGTTGCAATCTTTGGAGCACAGACGTCGGGTGGGAATGCTGTCTTTGTTCTACCGGTATTTTAATGGAAGATGCTCCCAGGAACTAGCGTCATTGATCCCTTCGGCACCGGTGCATAGTCGGGAACACGCCAAACGCGCGCCCAACATTTGCACACGGTTGACATTTGTCACATGAGAACGGGTCGCTTCTACGACTCGTTCTTGTGTTCAACAGCCCGGCTGTGGAATGATCTGCCGGCCTCTGTGTTTCCTCCATCCTATAACATGGGTCTCTTCAAGACCCAAGTTCACTCCTTCCTATCCTCTAAAAGATCCTCCACACAGCATCCCCAAAGATGATATAGGCCTGGAGGGAAATTGTTTCCTCCTTGGTCTCCTGTGTGGAGTTACTGTAAAAAAAACAATGGCGTGCTGATACCAACTCTGATGTAAGGCGGTGAGGCATGGAACTGGCAGAGGAAGAATGAAATTAGACTGAATGCTGTATAAATGAGATTTCTGAGACGAATTTGTGGTAAAACCATGAATGATTGTATGAAAAATGTTGCGATTCGTAAAGAATGCAAGGCAATTTTTTTTTTTAAAGAAAGACAAATATTCTCTGGTTGCGAATAACCTGACAATATTTGAAAATCTCCTACTAATCTCCTACTACCACCACGGTAAGCGGAAGATGTTGCTTGTGTCGTAATGGAGGACTTAGCCCGCCGAGGAATTGAACTCACGATGCCTGGGTGAGACCCAAGCGCGATGCCAACTCAGCCACTGACCGGTCGATGTTTGCGTAATGAGCGAGATTAAGGAAGGGACGCTTAGATGATTCGGGCATATGACGCGAATGTGAATGGAAGAAGAAGCCGGGGACGTTCGAGAAAGACATCGCAGGATCAAATGGTTTAGTCGGACAATGTCAGAAGTCGGAATAACAGAAGAGAATGTATGAGACATTGTACGAATGTGAATGAAGCAAGAAGTGTATGCCAAGATCGAGTTGTTTGGCGGTCCGTCCTCTGTACCTACTACAGCGGGGAAACGGCGTAATGGTTAGTTAGTTAGTTTAGGTCAACGCTTACATTTATTTTTATAATCATGTTTTTGTGCGAATTTGTTGTTAATTAGGTGACCGATATCCTACTTATATCTCCTTAAACATTTGATATTCAAAAATTACCTTGGTGCCTATGGTGCTATTTATGGACTAAGATACATGTTAAAATCATAGAATATTGTATTAGATATTGCATTTTGCATGTCTCTCAGCGTTTGTCCACTTGTTCCCTACTAATTACGGAACATTATTTATAAACTTGGCATAGACTTACACAGAAACTATGAAATGAGGTCCGTCTAACTGGCCATCACTAACATATTTGGCTTGACAAACAAAGGTCACAAAAAACATTCAAAATAAAACCTCCCGTGTTAGAAAAGAAAAACAAAAGCGTATTGAAGCCACCAGACGAAAAACGCCGCACATTACGAATTATTGACTTTCAGAAGTAAATGAAATAAATATAATTATTTTCACATTATGTGAAATATATAAATAGTAAATTTTATAAGTAATACGGAAAAAAGTTTTAATAATTAATTGCTTTTATGAGAATACATTTTCGAAACACGTAATACTTAAAAGCGATTTTCATTTTTGTATTTTATTTTATAAGTTTCTATCCCGGTAATGTTTCTTGAAATATTCATTACTTAAAATATTTGGTTTTGCAGTGGAAAAATAAGAATAATTAAAAATAAAGTTTCTGTTCATGTTATACATGTTAACATGTTAGAATATTTTTCTTCTATTCCTCTTTCCGTCAATATTATTAAGATTGTCATTAAAACTGTAGGCTGTGCAACCAAATTAATTCACTTAAGTTAAATGATTCTGTTAAAATATTTGTAAATAGATAAATGCAATGCGAGTTTGTTTAAGTAACTGAATGCTTCTGCAACAGCAATCAGATAAACCAGATAAGAATATATATATTAGAGGGGTTCGCGAAGTGGGTTCCGCAACGGTTTCGAATGTCGAGGACCGTAAAACTACGACGTTTTTGAACTGCCTGACGAACAAAATGTATTTCAGAAGGGACGAACCATATCTACACCAGTGAGTAATGTCGAGCTATCACACAAGGAATGATGGTTTGTGAAATTAACTCATCTTGGTGATATATTCAGAGGCCTCAACGAAGTTTCAAGCTTCAACGAAGTGAGAGACAACATTACACCGTTGAAAAACAGTTTAAGATTTTGGATCGCCTGTGCAGAACTCGTTATTAGAACACTTCCCCAACACCAAGAATAATGACACTGGGTACAAAATTTCTTTCAAAATTGGAGCAAACCTTCGCGTTCCTATTAGAAAAATGGCATTACGCTACTAAACGACTTTGGTAATGGTAAAAGAGACGAATACCCTTCAGTAGCTGAAAAAGCTTTCTTAACTGTCCTACCCTTCGTCGACATGACATCACGTATCGATGCGAAACTGGGTTTTCAACTTATTAATATATCGGATGTAGCCTTCGAATATAATCTGAAACGTCACTATCAAACAGAGCATACGTAATTTGACATTCATTGTCAGAAAAAAACTTTATGTATGGTACATTAAAAAAAAGTATTTCATTTGATCCCACACGTTTCAACAAAACAGTTTTAGCAATTCCTTCGATACTCAACACAAGTAACTCGCTAAATAAATTTTAGATCGAATTTCTGGTTACTATGATCAATATATTCAAAGATTTCCGTTCTGTTTTACAGAATACGAAGGGTTGCGCGGCGAACTTTATTTAGTTTGTCTTCAATATTTTCGATCAGCCGCCAAAAACTTAAATTTGGTGTGATGTAAAAGTCAACATTTTATTATTTTCCTTTAAATGCCGAATTTGTTTAGCTTGTGACGCTTTTTTGGATGTAACGTTCTCAAATTGGGAATCGGGTATGGGTACCGCCGCCCCGGGAACCATTCATTGGATAACCAACACTTATGCCATAGGTTCGCTACGGTAGGTGACTTAGCAGGGTTGCCCGGGTTCATGAGGTGAGATTTGTCCAGGTCTTAGCGGCCGATGCATCTGCCCACCAACTGCGTGGCGGGGCGGATCGAGATAGGTCGGTTGAAGGAGATTGCTCGACTTCTCCGTCTGGACTTCCTGAACTGATCGCTTTGCACCGCAGTGGGAGGGATGAATTAATACGTCCGTCACTCCTGGACACACTGACCCCCAGATTCCTACCCACCCCTCATACCCTTTTCGTTCCCAGAACTTCCTCTCTTCCTTTCCTTGAAAGATCCTCCACACAGCATCCCCAAAAATGACATAGGCCACGAAGGAAATTATTTTCCTCAGTGCCTCCTGTGTGGAGAAAAAAATATTTTGTGTGTTTTAACGTTTCCTGTTTTTTTTTTAAATCTAAATGATTTTGTGGCTAAAGTTGTTCGAAAACTGACTTTCTTAATAACAAAATCAACAGCAGTCAGTAATTAGAAGTTGCTCTTAGAAAAAAAAATCTTCACGTCCTACCATGAGTGTAATAATTCATATCCCACTAAAATTCCTTTTTAAGCAATCTAGACAATTTCGCGAAAAAACACTTGCGTGGAATCTGACTTTCCTAATGACAAAACACATTTTATTGATTTGAACCGCAGAAAAATTCTAGGCTGCGGCGCTTTCTCAAGCATTCTCGTGATGTAAACATTCATATCCGACTTCGTTTCCGTTTTATTCAATGCTAAATGATTTGCGACTCAATATTATTTGGTAAGTGACTTTCCGAATGACAAAAACAACTGCATTTATTAATTTGACCTTCTATGCAGACAAATTCTCGCCTGCTGCGCTTTCTCACGCGTCGTTGCGGATGTAATAATTCATATCCCATTTGATGGTCTCCGTGGTTGAGTGGTTACGATTCTTGGCTACGAATCTAGATGTTGCAGTCTCAAATCTCAGTTCACATTTATAAATAATATGTGGTATATTTGCGGCACGTTCCAGAGTGGTAGATACTGCCAGTATCGTTATGGTGAAAGACCACCATTCGAAACGTTATTGAAATGGCTTTAGTCGTGTTTGGTGACCAGATCTGAATAGCCAGGTACTTCCCCACCTTCCTTCTTCCCAATCTCCTTCCCCTATTCAATACCTCCCAGCCTCACAACATACCCTAATTGGCGATGCCATAGTCTCACTGGCTCCAGATGGTTTGGAGCAGTTGAGATTTTTGCGTATCACATAAAAAGTTTCCGTTTAAAATAACTAAAAGAATTTGCCACAGAATACTGATAAAAAATTTTCATTCCAAATTAAAAAAAAATTATAGCACTGTTGATTTGGCCCCGTACGTAGACATTTTTTCGCTCTCTCACTGGCTCCGGGAAATAATATTTGAATTTAAAAAATTGGGGTACGAAAAATAAAATTTAATTGTTTTAATCCTCGCTGCAATTCCACCAACATCCAAATGGTTTTTTAGGGTTCCGTGACCGAAAAAGTTTGAGAACCCCTGATATTTATATTATGATCTGAGAGGGGTTTCAAAATGAGTTACCCGTGTTTGTAGTACCTACAGTGAATACCGCTATATAATAAGCATTCCTTGAAATTCCTTTTAAATAAGTGATGGCTGAAAAAAGATTTGCCGAAAAAACGTGAAAATTGTATTCAAATTGTGATGTGTGTCTGAATTGTCGGGAACTTTCCCGTAGATAATTTATAAAGCAAAGTAATGTTGCCAGTCGCCGCAGGAAAGTTTTCATCGCACTTTATCTCGGCTTCTCTCGGCTTTTTCTGTCTTCTTCTGCCGCTGCGAACAACGAAACGGCGAACGAGGACACAAAGGAGGCGGAAGCTACGTTATTACACCAGGGGGAGAATGGTCGGTGAACTGCGCGAACAGAGATTTTATAAGCCGAACAAAGATTTTCCTAGCTGAACAAAGTATTACAGGTGACATGAAGGAAGTTTTATGCATTTTGTTATTCTTTGATACATTTTTCTTGTGATACCATCTTCATGTTGACCGCGGGGAGAAGCAAACATCAAAATAAACTGGTCAGATAGAATGTTGTTTATTTTCTAAGTTTGTTTGATTCGCTGTAAAACTTTTTAATGGGTATATAAATAATGCTGGTCGACTTTATTTTACTAAACCATATAAATCATCGATCAGTACTCGATGTCGATTGGTAAAATAATATATTTTCTTTTTCCATGTGGCTAAGTAGTGTGTTCAAAACACAAGCCATTTTTTTAAATAACAAAAAAGACGTGAAGTTCAATACTCGTTCAGTTTTCTCGCACACGCTGCCGTTCCTTATAATTCGTACTCTGTTATGCTATTTTGGGTGAGATGCATTAATTCTTTGAGGGAGGTATATACAGATGTATTGAGCAGGTATGTATTTATAAAAGTAAGTGAAATAGGTTATATAGCTTTAGATGGAAATCGAACCCGCCACATTAATCGTAGAGTAAGAGAGATTCTGCACTCAAGGCCTGGGCCTGGATTAATGATGGTTGGATATTAGGTGGTTGCAAGACACAGGAACTGGGACCAGGGAAAAAAAAAGTTTTATGACGAATGAATATAATTTAAATTGTAGATAGTAGTAATAAGATTATAAAAAGAAATAACAGTTTAATTTTGAGTTTAAAAATTGGGTTCAAGATTGGCATTTGGCAAAAGAAGGATTGTACCATGAATTATGAAGTAAACGACGAGGATTATCGTCTGCGGCATTGTGGTAGAGGCATTGCATCCTGATGCGGCATCATGGCGATACCAAAAGGTGGACAGCTAGTGGTTGAGTTCACTGCCAGGGGATGTGGTCATCTCCTCCAAGGCGGCCTGGTAGATGGCGGGGATCTGGCTAATGGATGCTGGTCTTAGCATGATGATATTGATGATGGATGATGCTCCCCAATGGGTCAAGGGACGACCTCGCTGGCCCACCGTTAAAATCTAATGACCCTCGTCGAGCTCTCACTGACTCCGACAAAGTTTTTTTCGTACCACTTTCGTCGCCAACCTTGCAATCCCAAAATTAACGATCTCACTAAGAAAGCTACATTTTAAGTAGTATCAACAGAACCCACCTTAATTGGTGAAGTCCCTTTCACAAATAATAAAAAAAAATCCCTATTCCATAACTAACATTAGCAATACATAAAACAGCCTTGTTACGGATTCTTATAAGTAAAAAGGTGATCTTATAGATACGACCTCATTAAAAAAACGAAATGCTCCAACAACGGGGGAGCCCAAATAATATAAAAAAAAGAAATGGTTGCAATGTCTACGATTTCCGTAAGAATTAGTAGTAGATTCTATTGCGAGGGAAATAGAAACCACCCTAAATGTGACATCCAAATCTTACGGTAACAAACCTACGTCATATTACGAAAAATAAAAGGAGGGTGTAGAAAAAAGCACCACGGGACTTGGTGGCACTCAGGGCAACATTCGGAAATAAGTTTTCTTGCTTTGCGGAGGCGAAACATCCAGCGTCTATGGTTTTATGATAACTTTAAGAAAAGTGATTTACTTTGAGAGACTTTATATTGCCTTTGACATGGCAAAGGCGTGAAAAAAAATCCTCCAGCCACCAGATTCGGTACAGAGCGATATAATTATTTAATTTTATTCACTGTTTATCACTTTTAAGACATATATTCTATTACAAATGAACGCTTCATCATTTCGAGTGAAAATATGAAAAAAAAATAAAGAACCACACCAAAAAACTACCCTTGTTTTTATTAACCTGAAAATATTTAAGCTATTCTTACTGCTGTCGTAATAAAGCTGAAGATGTTGTTTACAATACTATAGAACTTGGCTTGCAGACGTTTGCTAGTACTACTTATCTTAGGGTTTTTATTTTCAAGATTTTCCTTCTAAGTGATCATTTTTTCGGTTGCAATATTTAAAATCTTCTTTTTTAAATCATTGTAATTCCCACTAAACCCCCGAGAATGTCTAATAAATTAATAATAACGGAATATTAAAAAGTACGTCCTGTAAAATCCATTCACTGTTATTAAAAACATAGTTTCGCAACATCTTTAGATATTGCTCTATAAAAATTCCTTTTGTTCCTTTGAACAATAAAATCCCAGCGTTTTTGGGTGAATTATTCGGGACAAGGGAAGTAACAAAAGGATATACCAGTACATATCCAAACTTAAGTAACAAGAACAACAGACTTTATTAAGTATACGGTGGTTTTAAGGGATTAATTTACTTGAACTCAGAGTCAAAAACACATACAACAAGGAATCACAGCCACAACATTTAGACAAAAAAACTTCTTGTACGGTACTATCCTTTACAACAAAATCCCAGTATCCTAAATTACAACAACCATAATAAATTTAAAAATCATATTAATATTATTATTATTATTATTATTATTATTATTATTATTATTATTGTGTGTATTATTATTATTAATATTATTATTATTATTATTATTATTATTATTATTATTATTATTATTATTGTGTGTGTGTGTGTGTGTGTGTGTGTGTGTGTGTTATTATTATTATTGTGTGTGTGTGTGTGTGTATTTTTATTATTATTATTATTATTATTATTATTATTATTATTGTGTGTGTGTATTATTATTATTATTATTATTATTGTTATTATTGTTATTATTATTATTTTTTATTTTTTTTATTATTTAATATAATAATTTTTTTTACAGAGAGTATATAAAAATAAGACATGATTCATATAGTGTAACAAAAAATATAATATAGCTATTCCTCACCATAAAGAAACAAGGTTCTTGTGTTTGGTGGTGATTATCGCTTAATTAATCAAATCATAACTTAAAATATTGTTGTACAATAGCAGGAAAATATGAATTTGTCGTGTAAATTTTGTAATTTATCACTAGTAATAGTATTAAAGAAAATGAAAAGAAAGTAGAAGAAAAGAAGAGAAGATAATAATAAAAGACAAAAAAATCTAATAATAATAAAAAATTAAAAAATAAATATTTTAAAATTGTTATAGTAGTTTGAGGTAATTTTTTAATCTATGTTGAAATTCATGGATATTTTCTATATTTTTAAGATCAGATGGCAGATTGTTAAAAAAAGTTATTCCTAGATATAGGTATGTGTTTTGCGTATGCTTAGTATTGAATGGCGGGATTTTAATGTTTTGTTGATACCTTGCGGATATATTAAATTGTAATTTATTTAACGTTTTTTTCTTTAAAGATTTGAATAATTGCATATTTTTTATAAATTTTATCTACTGTAGGTACATTGAATATTGTAAAAAGCTTTTCAGTGGAAAATGATGATGGTTTTTTTAAAATTACTTTTATTATCAATCTTTGAATTATTTTAAGTGGACTTAAAATATTATCATATGTTCCCCCAGCCAATAATTCCATATTGTAAAATAGACTGAACAATTGCATAGTACACTCTTTTTAGGTTTTCTAGTCTAAGAATATTTCTTAGTCTTATAAATATATATATACATTTTCTAATTCGTTTAACAAGTTCACAAATATGTGTTTTCCATTTAAAATGCTGGTCTATATATACACCAAGGTATTTAATTTTGGAAGTTGGACTAAGTATTGAACATGCTTGATTACAATTGATTCTGTTGCAGTTACTTTGGTGTATTATAATTTTTATTTCTGGTTTGATTTAAATTTATTGATAGAGAAAGGAATAAATTTTGTTTTTCCAGTGTTAAGGGAGAGTAGATTATTATCGAACCAATTTTTTAATATATTAATATCAGTATTTGCTAGCTTGTTAATAAATTCCAGTCAGTACCTTCAATTATTATGACAGTGTCGTCAGCATAAGATATTATTTTTCCGTTTAGCTTTTGCATGAATATGTCATTTACATAGATGATAAAGAGTAGAGGTCCCAGTACTGTACCTTGAGGTATGCCAAAATTACTTGTTTTTTTATGACTAAGTACCTCGTTTATTTTACCACTTGAGGACGTTTGAAAAGATAGCTTTTTATCCATTCCAGAGCTGTACTATTTATTCCAATGTTGCTTAATTTAATTATAAGTTTGTCATGAGATATGCTATCAAACGCTTTTTTGAGATCTATAAAAATTCCAAGGCATTTTAGTGATTTATCTAATGAAGTGTGAATAAGGCTAGTTAATTTTGAAATTGCATCCTGTGTGCTTCTACTTTCCATAAAGCCGAATTGATTTTCGTGAATTATGCTATTACATTTTATAAACTGGTTTAATCTTTTTTTTACAAGTTTTTCAAAGATTTTTGCAATATTTGAGATTACTGAAATGGGACGGTAATTATTAACATCTTCAGGATTACCAGACTTAAATATTGGAGTTATGGTAGTTTGTTTGTAATTACATGGAAATACTCCGCATTGGAAACTTGTGTTGATTATATGCATTAACGGTTTAGAAATTTTGTTTTTAATATTTTTAAAAATGTTAATTGTAATTCTATCAAAACCTGGGGCAGAGCCTCCTTTCATGCCGTTTATAATAGTTACTATTTCGTCCTCTGTGGTGAGTTGAAATGTTGACATTTTATTTTTAACATCAACATTACAGTCTGGAATTGTTATATTTGGATCTTTGTGTATGAGATTCGCAAGATTTTCTCCTATATTTGAAAAGAATTCTTTAAATATA
>JAHDVE020007698.1:0-164459 GCA_022606495.2 Halesus radiatus
CAGTCGCATCTGGGACTCGAACCCAGGTCCTCTGCCTATCCGGGACAACGCTCAACCGACAGCTAATGAGACAAGATCAATTTGTGTCATCTTCATCGATATCATATCTCAAATTCAAGATTTGTGAATATTATCTTCCATTTTCAATCTTATATTATTGGCAGCTATTTTATGATGTTTACAAAGTTCTACCCGAACTCAATTGCAAACTTAAACAGTGTCTCGGATTTACATCCGACTTTTTTTTTAATGGTTATATTACACTAATTAATGTAATGTTGTTTAAAATTTGACGAAAGGTTTTAGGATGGTTATCATTGGCGTTTCAAAAATAATTTTAATTTGAAATGTAGGTTTTTTTTTGTTCTTCTGTATAATTATACTAACTTGTACTATTGTCTATAATAATTGATCTTGGCTTGAATATGTCCAGAAGAGGAGAACGAATTATATTATTTAATTTATTTATTAAAATAGCTCGATTATAAAACAAATCATTATTCCTTTTTCAGAATTTTCACGTTTTTTTCAAATTTGTATTTTCTTGTTTCATTTTTTTTTTTGTTCTGAAAATTTTATGAAAATAGTTAGGTTATTCGTCGTTAACCAACAGAAAATAACACCACATCCATGGGTTTGAAGTTCGGTTCTTTTATATGAACGTATACATTTAATTTGTTTACCACGAATTGATCCGCTTTGATCATCAACCGGTACACACCGAAAATGTTTCGTATTTCAATAAATTTTATTAATCAAATTACCAAGGGTTCAATAGCTTTACCAATCAAAATACTGCATCAAAGAAATACTCATCCTAATTTTTATAGAGAGGGAAGCATATCGTGGTATTTAATACAAGTAATTATTTGAGAAGTGTTTCTGTTATGCGTGCCTTGAAAGCGGTCGCCATGAAATTATAATTAATTGAAATAGGTCCGTATTTCATGATACGATAACTTTTTAAAATTTTAGTCAAGTTTCTTTTCTCTTAATCCTATAATGTATAACGTCATTGGATAAAAATTGCCTGAGACTCGTCAATTCGAAACCAATTTTGATAACGAATAAGGCGATAACTGATTCCTGGTAAAAAGGGTTAAAATGGAACATTGTTTTCTGACCCAAAAAATTAAACAAATATATTTGTTTAAAGTTGTGACTATTGTTATTTAGTTTATGTATAAAAAATATCTGCTAGGTAATTATTAATAATTAATAACCAACAATTTACTCGGAAATTAATAGTATTTGTAATAATAATAAAATAAAATAAAATCAAAGAAACAGTAGAAATAGATCATTGGTAAGTGAATTCCCCACAGTTTGATAATGTCTTCGGGAGGCGAAACAGCTGTCACACGTAATAATAATTGCCTAGTTTATAAATAATCCTTCTTTTAAACTAAATAATATAATAAATAATATTATGTTTTTTTTTACTTTAAATTAAAATGGATTTCCTCAAAGTAAACATGAACAAAAAAATTAAAATAGAAAAATATTGTTTAAGTTTTCTAAAGAAGTAACCGAGGGGTATACGAATAAAAACGCACTTTTGTATATTTGATTAAATAAGAAACACTATGGTATCGTACCATCTCTACCTGATGGCTAAAAAATAGTAATTCAAATATGCTTTAAGATTTTTGAATAGAATACGATTGTGTTAAAAAAAAGTCATTTTTATATTTTGGTATACAAAAAAAATTATCGTTATCATGGTATGAGAGTTAAAAAAAATCGTAATAATTGTGTAATATTGTCTTCTTCTCATCTCATCATTTAACACCCATTAAACAAAATGTGACTTATTCACCTTTCTCCCGCGCTTGACAAGCGACGCCTTTGATTATCAAATGTCTGAATAGATTTTTAGGCAGGTATTAACGTATTCTTACTCATTTTGCCTTATGTACGTGGAAATGAATTTTAGCGATCTGATTTAAGTGAGACTGAATGAAGTTCAATTCAATGAAATTATGTTGGATTTTAATGTGGTTGAGGTTTATTTCCTCGAGTCAACGTGTTTATTTATTTACGACTTGTTTTCTGTGTTACCCTTTGAGAGTGTATTTTACTCTGGCGATATTAAAGTAATTGATTTATAGCATATAGGCAAAGGAATTCATTCGGGAATGCAGAGGTTCGAGTTCAAATGATGATTCAAAACCAAGGTTGAGTGTTCAAGTTTAGAAATTGAATTAATAATAATTTCATCGAGAGAGGAACGTCAAGAGTACATCGAATTTCCATCAATCTGTTTCGGATCATTGCGGAGTTTGAGATTTATGTAATAATCTTTTCCTATTTAGATGAAATCCTCATACAGCATCTGCCGCAAGATCTGTAGGAGAACATGTGCCCAGCGTAGCATTGGTGAGCTTATGTCTTATGTAATAATGATCGTGTACAGTACACCGAGTACACAATTTGCAGGTATGTGCGTTCCTTAGTATAAAAACAATGGTACCTAATACGGTTATCGGGACGTCGCAATCATCTTTCATTACGTAAAAATAAATCAAATTGGCTTCTTACGACATCGGTTCGCATGCTGTTAAAAATACATTTATTTTGGTTTATACATTTTTACTTAACCATCGGAGGAAATTAAATTGTTTAATTAAGAAGAAATCTTTAAAAGAATGCGTTGTTCATTGAGAGAATTGATTAAAAACCTTTTTTGTATAACACGTAATGGTTATCTACCAGCTTTTTGTTTAACACGTTTTGGTTATCTACCAGCTTTTGTATAACACGTAATGTTTATCTACCAGCTTTTTGTATAACACGAAATGGTTATCTACCAGCTTTTTGTATAACACGTAATGGTTATCTACCAGCTTTTTGTATAACACGTAATGGTTATCTACCAGCTTTTTGTATAACACGTAATGGTTATCTACCAGCTTTTTGTATAACACGTAATGGTTATCTACCAGCTTTTTGTATAACACGTAATGGTTATCTACCAGCTTTTTGTATAACACGTAATGGTTATCTACCAGCTTTTTGTATAACACGTAATGGTTATCTACCAGCTTTTTGTATAACACGTAATGGTTATCTACCAGCTTTTTGTATAACACGTAATGGTTATCTACCAGCTTTTTGTATAACACGTAATGGTTATCTACCAGCTTTTTGTATAACACGTAATGGTTATCTACCAGCTTTTTGTATAACACGTAATGGTTATCTACCAGCTTTTTGTATAACACGTAATAGTTATATACCAGCTTTTTGTTGTTGTTATGGAACACGATTTCTTTCAAAAACATTTTTACTGGCCTGGGTGGGACCTAGACGAGATGCCAACTCAGTCACTGACCGGTCAAAGGTCAGGTGTTATATGACTTCAGACAGTTGTCAATATCCATCCTCGATGGATGGTTACTATGACGTCAGACACGATCCGGAGCATTTAGAAATGTTAGATATATATATAAGAATTTTTCATGAACGATTCAATGAAAAACTTAAATATTATTTATCTATTAATTCAAAATAATACGTTGGTTTATGTTTTTTTCTGTACTGTTAAAAATGGTTCCATGAAAAATCAGCACACTTTTAAAAAGAGATGAAAAATGACTAAAATATGAATAAAAAACTTAATCCAACCAAACCAAAATAATTTTTTTATATTAAAAAAATATATGTTATTATTAAAAAAATAATAAAATATCGGTTAGGTTAGGTTAGATTAGGTTTTTGGGCTAGTTTTTTGTTTCTGTTTTGACTTTTTAATGACTAGTTTTTCGATTCACAAATACATAAATTTTTTCGGTCACCGTTAAAACACGGTCATGTAACCCTCTGGCCATGCATAAAAATTTCAAAAAATTATGCCGCAAATTTCTTAGTCAACGCAGCTACTTTCAGCACACAATGTTGCTTTAATTCAGAGTTATGATCCTTTGTAGTTCCCATTGAAAACAACAAATTAAATCGTTTGTTCATTAAATACTAAAGTTTTCAATTTCCTGTAATACAGCTTAATAATAATTCCATTGATATAAAGTGTGTTAACCACGAGATTGCTACCAAAACTTCACACCTTTTGAAGCAGCCGCACGCGTGTTGAATCCACACACTTTACGGTCTATACTGTATACCTGTACAAATACGCAGAGGCGGGCAATAATGCTTTACTTGAACTCACTTCAACTGGTGTGAGACTCTTAGTCAATGGCCACTCGAACGGAAAACTCTCATTTAATTTATTTTTTTAAATCCCAATAAACTACTTTATATTTTTAATCACTGTGTACTTTTGATGTATAATTTCATTAGTGCGCTACCGGTTTCGACACATCCGTGTCATTCACTAGCGTTCTTAAAACTAAATTAAACTAAACAGGTACACAAATAATTACACATTATTAGCTGAGGGCAGTAGTAGTGGTGATTTGGGGGGGGGGGGAGTCAAAATAACCAGGCAAAATCAAGTAAGAAAAGTACATACTGATTAAAACTTTTCAAACAAAATGTCTAGAAATTGATACGTAGATAATTCCCAAGAAATACAAAAAACAATTTTTACTAGTTTAACTAACGGGTGCCTGTGATTCAAAACTTCACAATAAATTAAATTTACAGTTAAGGTATTTATATAATAAAAAACGTATTCAACAAACTGAAATCTTTAAAACGCAATTATTTCACAATAATCTTACTCAATAATAAAATTGTAAAACATATCTAGTAAAAGGGCAAACCTATATCGTAGGTACTATTAAAGGTTTAAAAGGTAAAGATTGGTATTATGTTTGTGGCGTCATTATTAATAAATGAATTAAATTTATTTTGTATTCTCCACTTTATTAATATATACACATATCTACATGTTTCGAAAGCGATTAATACAAAATAAAATTTAATTCATTTATTGTAAATATTATTATGAAGGTAGTGTAAAACATTTTACTCGCATTGGTATCTTAAACATCATTTTTCGCCAAGAAATACCTTTTTTTATACCTACTGTTTTAACCCTTCCCTTCCGGTGGTGTCAATTGATTGGACTCTAATTATTTAAATATCTCTATCAACTTACTTAACACAGAGTTCATATTTTCGGTGTTCTTTTACAATATATTTATGAGTCGGAAAATATATTTTTAATATATACGTTTATAATATATCTGCCTGCGTTTCGAGAACAGGGTTTCGCTCACCATGCCAAGATGCGAGGCCGTCAGTAATAGTCGGCGGTCTGCCGGCTGTATTGAACGTATCATGCGTTATATGCATGACTGATATTTTTTCCTCGTTTTACTTATGTATATATAGTACTAATAAATGATTTATATGAGTAATAAATTTAAACTATTAATTTATATTCCATTTAAAAATTACAGAAGTCTAAATGTGTTCCCTCTACATTGAGTGTACATCACAGGAGGTCGAGGGTTTTTCTAGCACCGTTAGTTAATTAAAGAAGCAAACTCCTTTTTTAAAGGCTTTGATTTGGTTTTTCACAATCGATATGAGATATAACCTCCATGTTTACGATTTACCTAATGTTTTTTCTTTCGTTTAACAAAACAACTACTTTCCTTTTTTTAATTTCTAATATCTGATATCCATCTTCAATGCTTTTAAGTAGTGATTAGTTTCAAAATTATTAACAAAAACATATGTCCGGCAACAAAGACCAATATGTTTTCCCCTCGAGAATTCCAATCAGGTCTACTTTCGCGGGAAGAGACCAAGTTCTTTCAATCACTTATGGTCACTTCACGTGGGAATTTGACAAATAAGGACGCCAACAACATTTAATATCGAAACTCGAAAAAATGCCATCCAATTATTGACTCCCAATAAGGACCGGAATTTCATTGCGATTCTGCACCGACTGCCCTTTTTTACAGACTTTATTTCAATAAATAAAACTTCTGTTCAAGGAATTTAATTTATTTAAAACTTGCAGACTCGGACGACTCTGTTTTCGACCCAATTACGCTTCAGAAATTAAATAATAATTGCCCTGTTTAAATTCATGTTTTTGCTAAATTACATAATGGGCTTAATAAATTTGAAATTAATATAAATATGTCCTTACAATTCTTTAAATTCTTGTTTTTGTTAAATTGCATAATGACCGCAATAAGTATAAAATAAATTTAATTATACTATTTCAATTTAAACGAAGCAATTTGTTAATAAATTGCTATAATTTAAATAACTTGAGGTCAGCTTCAGAGATTTAAAAAAAAAACACAGCAAAATGTATAAGTACATAATATTTAAACATTTCTGAGATTTTTTTTTAATAGGCACATAAAATTTACTGCTTTATAATTCGTATCACACAATAATATTTTGTAATGTCCAATGTCGTACAGTGCCATATATAAATATCTGTATATCTTTTAAGAAAACTTTTGAAAATTTGTTATGCAGAATGGTGTTTTTTCATCTAATTTCCTTGTAAAATATTTTAAATCCCGGCGTGCACAACTAATTTTTATTTAATTAATTTGTGTTGTTTCGCAATTAATTCATTTAAAAATAATATATAGTATATTTGCGCACGTTCCAGAGTGGAAGATACTCTCAGTATCGCCCTGGTGAAAGACCACCATTCAGAATTGAAACGTTGCTTGAAATGGCTTTTAGCCGTGTTTGGTGACCAGATCTGAATAGCCAGGTATTTCCCCTTTTCCCCACTTTCCTCTCCCCATTCTCCTTCCCCTCTCCAATACCTTCAGCCTCACAACATTCCCCAATTGGGAATGCCATAGTCTCACTAGCTCCACGGTTGGGAGCAGTTTGGGACTCTTGTGCGGTATTCATATAAAAAAAATCTTAGATTTAGTAAATCTCAAGGTAACTAACAAATAATGCGCTCTATTTTGTCAAGATTTTTATTGTATTGAAATAAAAATGGTCAATATTTGTATTTTTTTTTCTTTTAAAAATTTAAAATAAATTAAAATTAAAACAATAATAATTACTTGTTTAAAACCACTATATTTAATATTTATATATCTATATATTTCAGGAGCAAAGCTCCCCTCGCCATGATAAGTAATTTACCTAATCAAAATAATGACGTGTATAGACAAATAATTGGAAAATATAACAAATGAAAAACAAAGAAAAAAAATTAAAATGAGTTATTAAAATATTTGAAAATTTAAAAAAATTAATATAAAAAATTAATTTTTAAAAAAAATTACTCGATATTTAAAAGAAAAAATATTTTAATTATTAATATAAATAAAATAGCAAGGTATAAAATAATAAAATTTAATATTATTAAAATTTATATAAATAATAGTATAAATGTAGTTATTAATGAGAAAATAAATTTAAGAGATAACTATTATTCAAAAAATATTTGATTTTTAATAATATTTCATTCTAATTTAAAATTATTTTATTTTACATCATTTGAAATTAAATATTCCAAACCTGCAATTAATTAGTAGAATAATAATAATTATAATAGCAAATTTTTATAGCGCAGTTTTGTGAACGTTCACCACAAATGCGGTTTACACTAACTAACGTAACCTAATATAATTAGAAAATAACACGCATGTTTAGGTAATCAGTATGCAAATGAAAATTATGACGTAAAATATTCATGATCAGCAGATTCACTTACACATGAACATTTTAGAACATTATTTAATAATTTAGAATAACGTACACTTTGTACCCACATTGATGTTTTCTATGAAATTTTGAAACAAATGCATTTATGTTAGCATACTTTTTTTTAATTGTTTTTGTGTTTAATTCGTAGAATTCCATTTAATTTAATTTTTATTTTTATGTAAATGAAATTTAATAATGTTATTATTAAGTTCTGCAAGCATTAAAAAAGATGTCTTTTGTTATTTTGTAATTACCTTTTAAATTATGTTCTTCTTGACTATTCCTCTGATTGAAAAATACTGCCAAAGTAATAATCTATTCCGCACACAATAAGATATGAATCCTATTTTGTACACAATAGGTATACATACACACATCATCACAGCATCGGGGTGGTCCTGTAACGCCTTTAATATTTGCAAATATTTGCCATCGATAGAATTATACAATTATCGTAGGAATGTTCCTTGCACTTGCAACCTCAACCTTAACCTATTTTAACTGCAAAAGCGGTGCTTATAGGTAATTGAAAATAATTGTCTATGTCTAAAGTGTACTGACTTTTGACACTTGGTACATAAAGCTATTTTACGATTCTAGTTGGTAACCGAGGCACGTTCTTGCTCGTGTGCTTTCACGAACGCACGTTGTTCGGTAATCCCACAGATCACTGAATAATTAATTATTTCCCTATTGAATATTTTCACAGGTAAGATAATTGAATTACATACGCGTGCTTACGCTTAGAAATACGACGAATAAATAAAGCTTACAGAAAAGATGATGTAAAATATCTGTATGGCCTACTTGTGTGTGCTGAAATTTTTAAATCTTTGTGTAGAGCGGATGAACGAACGAAGGCTTGTTACGAGAACGTATGACGCGTAATTGAATGGAAGAAGGTGTCGGGGGTGCCACAGAGTAGCTGAAACAGCGTGATGGTTAGGTACTTAAAAATACTATAGGTTAACGATCGGCACTATTTTTACCAGGGGTCGTGGAACTTTTTGTATTACTGCAAGTTTGTACGACGGCATTACCCCATATTTATTTAAAGGAGGAATAACAATTTCTTTGTATTTCTTAGGCGTTAAATGATTTTATACATTCAAATATTAATACGTATTTTAAATTATGCGCCTTAGATACTTTAGAAAGAAACAAAAAAAAATATTAAACAAAAAATAGCACCCTGTAAATCACCTTAACCATGTTAACCATGTTTCCTAGTTATTTTGACTCCTCCCACTCCCACTACCCTCACTTGATAATGTCTAAATATTTCTGTAATTGTTTACTTTAAGAACACTAGTGAATGATACGGGAGTGTCGAAACCGGTATCGCGATAATAAAATTAAGTAACAAAAGTACATAGCGGATAAAAATCTTTAAATAAAATGAGAAAAATGGTTTAATTGCTTTTAAATATGTTGGGTTTTATTGTTGTTTAATGCCACGGAATACGAAAAACCAAAAAAACGTTATAAATTGTATATGGTATCTTATTTACATACATAATACAGTCTAATAACTTCAAAAATAATTTTAGAACATAATCGACAATGTGGTTTTTGATTTAATTTTCAGAATTTTAAATACAAGAGAAATGAAAATGATAAAGATATTTTTTCTACCAGTATATTTTATGTGTAATGAGTCCATAGAATAAATAACCCTAACCCTAAATTTTCTTCCCCTTTTGTAACAGTTTACTAGTTCCTCGACTCCTGGTTCAATTCCCGCCGCAGTGCAAAAACATGTTCATACGATTTGTCTATATCATATATGGGTACTGCCAGTCAGGACGCTGTGAAGTTTATTGTTGTGTTTTGTAGACCCTACAAAAAAGGCTTCCCCGCTGTCGTGCTGAACATCTCAAATACATATTTAAGTAGGTTTATCTTAGCTAAGATATATTTGAGAATTAATCAATATAGAAACGATACTGTAATTATTTTTAATAAGCAGTTACGTACATCTTTATAAAACTCACAACTATAATTTTCAATGTCAGAATGAAGAGGTGTTTTTTGTTATAGTACCTAAGTTTAGTTCATATTATTCCTTTTTTTCTTTTTCCAGAATGAGTTTAGCTAACGTATTAGATTGGGAGTAAATAATTGTTTTCCCGTAGGTACTACTTACGTAAATTAAGCATATTAATACAAAAATCTATGAATCTTCCGATTAACGTCCTTAATTAATACAAAAATCTTAAAGAAACTCACCTTTCATGCATTCACCTGAACTGGACATGTTGCTGGTCTCCTGAAAAGAAAATGTCAAAATTAAAAGAAGGTTTATTTTACTACAAACATTTTTTTTTTCAAAGATATCCTTTTATTTTTCAACCAATCCTCCTCTGTAAGTATCAATAAAAATAATTATTAATCAATTTTAGTTTTGTTTATGTTTATAGTTTGTCTATTCTTACATTTTTATTTTTTAGTATTCTGTATATCCTGATGAGGAAAGCTTCGCTTTCGAAACATTTTGATATTTACATTTTCATAAAGTGGTGATGACTAAGTAAATTTCAATTAATTTATTAATAGTAAGCTGTTTTTTAAATAATGTAATACACAAATCTAAGGTTCTATTCATTAGCCTGTCTAAATACGCCTATAAATCCATTACTTTCTAAATTAATTTAATTCGTAGAGTAAAAGAAATAGATCATAAACATATTACGAAGGAGCACGCGTAGAAAAAATACAAATAAGAAATAGAATGAAAGAAGAAGAAAGAACACGCAAATCTGGAGATGTTCGCAAATAATATGACTAGCAAAAATAAAATAATGGCTTTTATAGTCCGATTTATTTTAATTAAAGTAAGAGATCAATGTATGATATTTCAAAAACACGCGATTTCAATATATAATAATCAATAGGTATAATAAGGAACTCAATTCAAATTCTTATTTTTTTAATTATTGAATATTTCGTTTTTTTTCTAAAGTTTCATAGTTAAAACAATTTCAATTTTTCAAAGCTCACCGAAACGTTTCAAATCTATTGCCGGTCGGCTTTGATCAGTTTTGAGGTTAGAATGTCAAATTTCAAAACAAGGATCAAAACATACATAATTTTATTTTATATTCATGGTAAACCATAACTAAACATAAGTAATAATATTATGTACCTTTTTAGAATTTTTAACTCAAAGAATAATAATAGTATTGAGTATTAATATTATCATAATATCCATATTGATAATTGGTTTGCTCGTGAATACTCTAATTTTGTCACTAATAACAGTTTTTTTAAAATTTAAATTGAACAACAATTATAGAGCTTTAAGTGACCGAAATTAAGTTCAAATTCGGGAAAACTAAAAATCGAAAAATAAAATGTTCAAACTAATCCAAAAACATTATGCGCATGTGACGTCAGATGTTCCAAATTCAATGGTACCAACATAACAAGGTGTTTTGATGAGATGTTTTGTTATTAACTTTTAAATAACGATTTATAAATTCCAGGTATAATTATATATAATAAAAGTTATATATACAGAATCGGCGTTTGCTGATATATATAAATACATATTTTAAAGCCATTATATTTTTCACTGGAGTTCCTTATCCGTAATACAAAGAAAATAGTAATTTCACTTTAACGTACAGTGTACCTATCAGTTTCCATTTTCACCATAGTGTAGAAAATGAACCTTATACCTTTCTACTTTCATCCGCACCACTTTTTAATTAATATCAGAACGTATTCGTCTAAGTATTGATTGACTATTTATGTATCCTATAAAGTGGACATGAATTGAATCTGCGACTTCACGAACAAACGCAATCCACACCACAAGGCCGTAGCGCCCATACTTGTTTGTAACGGAAATCTCTGCAAAGCGTAACCTGTTCCTATACCAATATGGTCATCCCTTCTTTATGTACTCCTGTTACCTATTCATGTCTACACCATATGAATGTCCCAGAGCTAGGACTGGTGTGTCTAATGCTAACACATCTTATTTTATTGGCTTATTGTATTTGGCTCACACCTTTCAAGGGTGTTCTTAACCTTTGATTAAGGCAAATTTACAGTCTAATGAAATTAAACAATTCGTTACGCACAACACAAACATACATGTTTCTAGGGGCCGGTTTTATAACCATCCGTTCGTAACGCTTGATACCATTTATAACTACTATTTGGACTGCCGCCCGATTTCGCTGTTTTATAAACGTTCGTCAGATTACCGGTCGTTTGACAGCTGTCAGCTTTTGCCCGATAATCCCTCATTTGAAACCATCCACTATGTTAATTAAAAAGACAATATGTAAATTGCATCTATGAAATGGATTCCTCATCGAGCAGTGAAACTGATGACGAGCGGATGGGAATTATTCAAGGCAAAAAAACGGACGGATTACGGTCCGTTAATGAAACAGTTCGTTCCGTAACGCAAAGAATTTTGGTAGTTTGTTTATAATACTGGCCTAGGAGACCTAAAAAACAGTTTTTTGCCGGTTTTCTTGTACACTTTGTTGCATGTTTCACCGATGGAGTTTTAATTACGTTTTTTCTATCCCATTAGCGAAACATGTGATAAAACGTACGTTTTGAAAAAAGCAGTTTTTTGGCTCTTTTGGAAAGTTGCTAAACACAAGATTCGCCTTTTTTGTGTTGTGGGCGATGGATTTATATGCGGTTGAGACTAAGAAAAAGTGCAATAGTGAAAGTAAGAGAGGCAATTATATAAATGTTTGATCGTTTGGGCTAGGGAAACCTAGCAATATTAATCCAAGATTATCCCCACGATGCCACAATGAATGGAATTCGTGGTCAAAAACTAGAAAATTTAAAAGGAAATAAGTAACAGCTTAAGTTATTTACAACTTCACCGTCAGTGTGTACACGTTTAGCGTAAAGTAATTCTAAAAATAGGGTAGAAAAAGGGGTAGATCAAGAGTTATTAATCTTTTTGAGGTTGAGAGCTACGTTTTATCTTTATTTTTACGGTGATCTACCACTAACAGGAATCATGTGAGAATTTTTACTGTTGGTATTTATGAATCTTGAGAAATTAAAAATTATAACGCAATTAAAAATAAGGGTATGAAAATGCTTGAATATAACTCCTCGATCTGGTCCCCCCATTTTAAAATACATACAGATTCAATAAAAAAAATGCAACATAAATTCCCAAGACATATTCATTATAAACTCGGTATTCCCATTGAAAGCATTACCTATAATTACTTGGTGAAAGAACTAAATTAACTAAATTTCTGAGAACGAAAAATTATTTCCAACTTATGCTTACAATATTTATGTTCAAAATTGTAAATGGTAGTATAGACAGCCCTGATTTAATTAACCTCAACCAATTTCATATACCTACGAAAGCTACTCGTTCTAAAATCCAAAAACAGCACTAGGACTAAGCATTACAAACACTCGCTTGTACCCAGATTACACGAAGTTAGTAATAGATCGCAGATGTAGCGGATCTATTTAACTGCATGGAAGGTAAGTCCAGAAGGCTAAACATTATCTATTACATAAATATCACTTGACATTATTATTTTTTAGTATTCTATATATTCCTGATGAAGAAAAGATCACTTTAGAAACATGTTGATATGTGTATATTAATAAAGTGGTGAATGCAAAGTAATTTAAAATTAATTTATTAATATTAATTCAAATTAAGTTTACTATATGTTTTATATGTACGCGTATCTTTTACTTTTATATCATTCTTGTACTTTTATTCTTTATACTCGTATACTCTCTGATGTCATTGTACGACCTAATGCCACATTTAATAGTTATCTTTTAAAATTATTTGTGCTATATTCTTATGCTTGTGGTTAACTGTGACATGTAATAATTGTTTATGGTATATTTTTACACTTGATATTAAATAAATAAATAAAAACCAATTTGTCCTATAAGGGTATTATTTTCTCATTCGTGGTTGAAAATTTTTTTTTTTTTAATTACAACACAAATTTTTGGGATACGTCAAATTTTGCTCCGCGATCCACCTGTTGGGAACCCTTAGGGTAGATGATGGTTAGGAATTAATAAATACCTGAATAATTATTTGTTTTATTACTTAGTACTATGATTTATATTATTTTTTTCATTAAATACAACAACAAAAAATCACATTTTTGATAATATGAGCCTCATTGAGTACCTTACCCGTGCCGAGAAGCCCATTTATGAAACGCAAAATTAGTAATTTTTGTGAGAGGAGCAATTCAAGAACACCACTCTCGACGCTACTAGAATCAGGAAGTGAAATAATTTGGATAGCAGCAGAGTTTTTTTTTATGTCACAGCACGTAAGAATTTTACGGCTCGGAAACAGTGGTGTGACTTTAGCACTTCCAATTGTGGATGAGATTGTGAAACATAGGGAGGCATGATCAATGGGCATTAACCATTTGACATTTTTTGTAATTACAAATGACTTTTTGATTCTAAATCGTTGACACGTTCCACATGGCAGAACAGACGTGTTGGCTCAGCACAGCATAACACGGGTATGGTGTTGCTAAATAATATCTCTTGCGATATCTTCAACACGTATTGTAATTGTACACATTTTCATGTCATCCGAAATATAAAAACACTTTGCTTTTTTTCCTATGTCACTAACTTATATATTATACATTATGTTATACCCTTGTATATTATGTATCATGTGCATCAGAGTATTACTATTTTAATCTTAATTTTTTTTTATCTGGAACTTAAGAACTTTTAATTTTACTTTTACTCTTTTACTTTTTACTTTTTACTTTTTACTTTTTACTTTTTACTACTTTTTACTTTTTACTTTTTACTTTTTACTTTTTACTTTTTACTTTTTACTTTTTACTTTTTACTTTTTACTTTTTACTTTTTTTTTTTACTTTTTACTTTTTACTTTTTACTTTTTACTTTTTATTTTTTACTTTTTACTTTTTACTTTTTACTTTTTACTCTTTACTTTTTACTCTTTACTTTTTACTTTTTACTCACATTTCACATTTCACTTTTCACTTTTCTCTTTTTACTTTTTTACTTTTTCTTTTTACATTTTACTTTTTACTTTTTACTTATTACTTTTTATTTTTTACTTTTTACTTTTTACTTTTTACTTTTTACTTTTTACTTTTTACTTTGACTTTTTACTTTTTACTTTTTACTTTTTACTTTTTACTTTTTACTTTTTACTTTTTACTTTTTACTTTTTACTTTTTACTTTTTACTTTTTACTTTTTAATTTTATCTGTATTATGCATTTATATATTTATAAATATAAATCATATGTTACACTTAAACACCTACTATGTATGTTTTTTTTTTGTTGTCTTAAAAATCATGTAAATTAATAATATATGATGCATAAACGGGGCCTAAAGGATTCCGAACTGTGAATGAGGATATATTCAAACAACAGAACACATCGTAGAAGAATGTCCCCTTCATCAGTTTCCTTGTGGTACATCTGTGCTGAACCAAGTGATTCCTGATGCTGTCGACTGGCTGAATAACCTCAGCATCCCACTATGACCTCCACCATACGAAGAAAAAGAAGAATAAAATAAGTGTTGAAGGTTTCAAGAGACATGCAAATACGTCTCTTAATTTGTGTCGTTCTGATTAATTTTTTTATGTTGAAATGTATTTTTGTATACTTTTTACTGTTTATATGTATGGTGGTTGAGCGCCCTTGAGGTGATTTTTCACAAAAACGGCGCTATACAAATCATCCAATTATTATTATGATTATTATTAAATGGACGCAGTCTGTCATACACAAAAAACTTCTATACCATATTCTGAAACAGCATCTTTCAAAACTAATCAAATCACAAACATATAAATCCACAGTTTGCTAGGTTTTGTACCAGCGACCCATTTGTATATCGGCCCGTTACGAAACTCGGTAGACCAAGCCACTTTTTTTGTTGGCCATAATTTTGGTCGCTTTGACACTTTGATTCTAGTAGTTCCGAATCGGGAACCAAATGACGGTCCTCATAATATCCGTTCTATCTCCCCTTTTCTTGAGGTCAGACATGTGTGTTAGAAAGAGAGAACTCCAGATCTCACTTGACATCATTTTCTGATAGTAGATCGAAAGTGTGAGTAAATGAAACGTGAAACGCACTCACAGATGGCGCTGATTTAAATATTTTATTTAAATAGACATACTTTTAGCCAGTAATGCTTTTAAACATTGACATTAATTATCTGTTGGTGGATGTACAGTGTGCACTCAGAATATGAAATGCAAAAAATGATTTTTGTCATAGATTCAAAGCTTAGGTCCTTCAAGAAACTTATGAAAGTACAATATTTTATTGTAACACTAACATATACAGTCTTTTTTTATTAATTTCTCGGAGGAGTTTTAGACTTAAACCAATAGTTTATTCCATTTTATCTTTCGTATGTGCACCCGCCAACAAACAATACAAATCGATATTTAAAAGCATTACATGCTAAATGAGTTTTTTTTATATTTAAATTTGTGACTTTTTAATGTTTTTACAGGTGTGCTGTAAGGATTTGCCTAAGGAGGCAATGGAGTGAAGTAATCGGGGAGGGTAAGGGGAAAGGGGGCTGAGACAGGTTGGCAGAGCAGCTTATGTAATAATATGAGCGATGATGGTAATGCCTCGCATAATAGCCACAACAGTTAGAGTATTCCACACGCCGGTCTTCACGGGAGATGCGGATTTCAGCGCCGGAGCGTGCTTTATGCATTCTAATGCGGTAAGCTGTGGCCACCGACCAGTGCCCGCAGTACTCGCCGCCCGCCGCCCGCCGCCCACTGTCCAGGCGACCCGCCATTAGCCTTTGAAGAATTAAAAAAATGATATGCTACACCACTTCCAAGTGTTTGCAGCGGTGGTAAAAGAACTATTGAAGATTGGTATTGCTACGTGTTTGCAGAGGACGGTTGTTTTGACTAAGGACCGGCACTCAAAAATGGCCCTAAACATCACTTTGCAGGTTGCTAACTCTAGCAATACCACATATGATTTATCTGTAAATTTTATAAGAGTAGTTAGGAAAATGAATAGTTAATAAAATGAAATTTTCAGAAGTCAGAAATCATCATTTTAAATTTTAAGTTAAAAATTAAAAAAAAAAATTAAACATTTGTTTTTAAACACATTTATTTTTTTATTTTTAATTGTCATATTTTATTTTATGTTATTCATTCACTGGTCTGGGCTAATAAACTATAAAAATGGAATAAATTCAAATTCTGAGTAAATTTAGGGACACCGCGAAGAAGAATGGCACGATCAAGTAAATCAAATACTTGAGTCGGGCCATGTCAGAAGTCGGAATAATAGAAGAGAACGCATGCGACGGTGTAACAATGTGAATGAAGCGAGAAGTGTATGCCAAGATCGAGTTGTTTGGCGGTCCGTCCTTTCTGCCTACCCCTGCAGGAAATGGCGTGATGGTTAGTTAGTTAGTTAGTTCCACGAGTCAAC
This sequence comes from Halesus radiatus, assembly GCA_022606495.2. Taxonomy (NCBI): domain Eukaryota; kingdom Metazoa; phylum Arthropoda; class Insecta; order Trichoptera; family Limnephilidae; genus Halesus; species Halesus radiatus. The sequence continues at coordinate 17,085 of JAHDVE020007698.1, forward strand.
AAAATAGCGTTCTCAAATTACACTTAATAAAAAAAGCAAAATTAAATACTATAGAACGATAAATTAACAAGGTATAAGCATCAATCAATTGAATTCTTTTGAATTATTATATAACATTGAAGAAGATAATATTAACACCGCTGTAATTGCAATCTGAATACAGTCTCCGATATACCTAGCCGATTTTTATTCATATGAGACATGTATATTCGGGTAGAACTTTGCGATCATCATAAGGAAAGCAGCCAATAATATGGGATTTAAAAATGGATGATAATATTAACTAGTCTTGAACTTGAAGTATGATATCGGTGTAGATGGCGTAAATTGAACTGGTCTCATTAGCTAGTCCCAGATGTGACTGAAATCTTTTTAATTTCTGTTGTTTTTTTTGTGGTTCATTTGGGATGTGTTAATATTATCTTCTTCAATGAATAAATATTACAATGAGGTTTACAAACTTTACAAACGCCGAAGCCGGACGAGTAGATCTGCATCCAACAAGTATATAATCATGACCTTGCACCTAGTGCCGGGTAGTCTCCAGATAGTTATACATAGTTATTAGAGCTGTTGCATTATAGTTTTTACGGATTCTGAACCGGTTTCCTCGGGAAAGCAGAATCCATAAAGATTGCGTTTTTTGTCCAACCGACAGCGGCACATTTATTCTTATAATTAGGACGATGGAAACATATTTCTTACCATTAAAACGTGTTTTTTACATAATTATTTTTTCCTCTATGACACGGAAATATAATAACGTGTTTATTAAAATGAAACCCGTATTTTAGGATGTTTTATTAAAGTTCCCGCTACTTTGGAAGCATTAAAAATAATAAATCATATTTTTCTACGAATAAATACACGGTGCATATGTGCAATATTGCCACGAAGATTAGATTTTAATACATATCATTATAGACGGCCAAAACAGGAACTAACGTAAGAAAACCCGTTTTATGTTTATAATGTTTTTCTACACAATACTAACAGCTATACGACTAGACAAATCGATATATCGACTAAATTTAAATATTAAATAAAATTAATGAAATGATAAGACACTTTGTTTGAATCCACTTTTATTTTTGTATAAATACGTCGGCTGGTTTCTATTTTACTAAATCATCTTCAGGATTTAGAATATTCATTTGAAATACTTAACTTACGCAAGTATTTTAAGTCCCGATGAAATTATTAAACAATATTATTAATATTAATATGAAAATAAGTTCAAGAGATAGATCACCGGTCAGCGGCTGAGTTGGCATCATGTTTGGGTCTCACCCAGGCGCCGTGAGTTCAATTCCTCGGCTGCCTAAGCCCTCCATTACGACACAAGCAACATCTTCCGCTTACTGTGATGGTAGTAAGAGATTTTCAAATATTGACAGGTTATTCGTAACCAGGGAATATTTGTCTTTCTTAAAAAAAAAAGATCAATTACTAATAGTGACACCACAAAGTGAAGACCAATCTTTCGAAGAAATTATAACACAAATAATTGACGCTACATTATCCAAGCTACAATACTACATATTGCAGGATTCAACAATGTGCTGGTATAGATGACACTTTATAGTATAAATGGAGTCAGAAAATATATCAACAATATATCAATGTATTAATCATCCATTTAAATTATTAATCCTTCAAACACCTTTTCTAAATCTTCTCTACCTTACATTAAATTATGTATTTACCTACTTTCATTTAATCTGATATTGTTTTATTTTTTACAACGTCTGCTTCCATACATAAACTCCCCCGATTGAGACAGGCATAGAAGACGTAATTTGATAACAAAATAAATGAAAAAGTACTTTTTTTTTAAAATAGAAACGATACGAACTTACATATTAATCAAATTCATTAAGGCACATAGAAACTCGGCATCCTTTTACAATAATTTTTTTGACAACTTGAAATAACACTATATTTACTTTAATTTGGACCTAACTCTTAATTAATTTGAATGTGGAAAAATTAATTAAGAAATCTTATTAAAAAAATATCTCAAGCCTCTGATAAAACCTTATAAATCACAATTAAAGCAATATTATTCATATGTCGGTATGTTGCATTATGAGAACTCCCAATTAACGACAGAACCAACATAACATAATCACCGTCATTATTGGCTAAATTTTGTTAACAGCAGGTGTGTTAACAATAATTTAATAGAGTCGTCAGTATTTTTTATTTAAAAATATAACAAGTGTGAAACTAACTTGTCCACTTAACTGGATGGCTGAGAAGTGGTCGACTATTTTGCCACCGAATGGATCTGAAATAGATTTACGAACTCAGATAAAGTTGATACTAAGAAATACTAAACATTCGGACGTCATAGAGATGTTGATATAATGGTATAATATATAATGATTGATGTGTAATCCTTAATAAAAGTTGAACGTGTTTAACTATCAATACATTCATAAGTATTTTACTTGTACGAGGGTTGTATATTTCAATGTTATTTTTGTCGTAAGTGATGACGACGCAAGACTAAGCATTATGCAAATGGTTTTTTTTATATGAATACTCCACAAGAGTCCCAACTGCTCCCAACCGACTGGAGCCACTGAGACAAAGGCATCCCCAATTGGGGAATGTTGTGTGGCTGAAGGTATTGGGGAGGGGAAGGAGAAAGGGAGGAGGAAGGTCGGGAAATACCTGGCTATTAATTATAACTAGATCTGGTCACCAAACACAGCTAAAAGCCATTTCAAGCAACGTTTTAATTCAGAATGGTGGTCTTTCACCAGGGCGATACTGAGGGTATCTTCCACTCAGGAACGTGCGTACTACATATTATTTTTATAAGAGTTAATTGTGAAACAACACAAATTAAAATTTACTTGCTTACGCCGGGATTTGAACCCGCGACCTTCGCATTCGAGTAGTCGAGAGCCTTACCCCTCGACCATGGAGGCCGTTGAAAGCAATGGTACTTCTGTTTTTACGTGATACAACACAATAGTCACAACTGAATAGAGCCAGTGGAACTATGGCATCTGCCGGTGCACGTGGGCGTAACTCGACGGACACGGGCGGAACCCTCGTTCACAGTTGGTGTTAACTTCATGAGAGCGGGTCGTTTTGCCGACTCCTTTTATGTAAATCGGCTCGTATGTGGAACGAGTTACCGTCATCTGTCTTCCTCTTAATAAATCCCTTTCTACAGCCCACTCCTTGACCCGCCTTACAACGTTGCCAAATCGGGTAGCGAAATAGTTTCCCTATATGTGCTCCACAGTGGTGTGCACTGCTCTATGTCTAAAGGTAGGCTTTGTATAGATTATAAATGTCGGATATGAATAATTGTGTATTCGATATTTAAAAATTTGACCAGCGTACGAGTTCTTTCCTATATCATAGGAATTTGTCGCATTTACAAAAAAATATTCTACTCTCTTTTAATTTCTCTTTATGGTTCATTGATTTTCCTAGGGCAGGCACAGCTTATAAGTCTCTATGGACTACACGCCTTTGTGCTCCGTACCAAACGGGGCTCTCTTGTGGGGTGTCTCATAAAGTAAAATAAAAAAGCGGGATATGGCAAAATGAAAGAATCTGCCTAACTATTTTTAGATCACTAAAGTTGTCATTCCTAGAAATGTGGGCGATACTGAAAGTATCTTCCACTGTAGACAACGGATGTACGAAAAGATTAGTTGTTTTTTTTTAATAATCATTATGTTTGCACATATCAGTCAAGCAGTTAATGCGGCAACTTTTTTATTGTGTTAAAAACGCACAGTGGGACTATTGCCTTCCCAAGGGGGGAGAAGTATTTTTTAAGGCTGAAGAGAGTGGAGAGGGGAAGGAGATGTGGAGAGGAAGGTTGGGAAGTATCTGGTTAATACCACCACAAAAATAATTTGATTCTGAACTGTGGTTTTCACGAGGCTTTGTCCATCGACAGTTTAAAGTAATGCTATACGATACGATAGGAGCACTCCTGTCTTGGTGTGACCGATATAATAAGGGACACTGATTTGTTAGGACTTGAAACACATGCAATATAGATGGGAAGGAGATAGGCATTTAATCGACCGGTATACATTGCAAACTTATAAGCCAATATTGGATATAAGGATGGATAACAATCAAGGAATTGACTGAGCGTTGGTTATCGTTTTTATTTTCTCGCTTCTCTTTGCTTCCAGTTTCTTCTTACTTCTCGCTACTCGCTTCTTGCTTCGCGCTTCCGGTTTTCTGTTTATGTTTTGTTTTTCGTTTTTGCTTTCCGCCACTTCTTGTTTCTCGTTTCCAGCTTCCCGCTGTGTTATGCTTCTTGATTATTGCTTTCAGCTACACACGTTTGTAGTTTCCCTTTGCTCCTTCCACCCCGTTTACCCCTGTTTAATTCTTGTTTCCTGTCTCCTGGTTCCCACTTACTGTTTATTGATTTCTGCTTCACGCTGCTTCTTATTCTTTTATCGCTTCCTGAATCACCCGACAGTTTAAAGTCAGGCTAGAATAATTAAATTATACAGATGATTTTTTAAGCACCATTTTTTGAGAAATATCACCAAAAAGTTTCTTTACTCATTTTAAAATAACTGAAAACCATACTAGAACCCACCACCAAGGTTTTTTTTTTTTTAATTTTGAAGATATATATTCCAAGATTTTATTACCTCGGTTTTTTACTTGTTACTGTGTATGTAGATACTTGATCAAAATATCGTGAACTGATTAATCATTAGTTTTGGCTAATCATGATTAACAGTAATCAGGTTTTTATCAGATGTGATGGCGTACCGTAAATGAAAGCTCTAATTCTTTTGTATTAAGCGTTACCAATAATTAATCGGTGATGAAACTACGTTTAACTTCCTCGGATCCACGTTATCTAAATAATTAATGTAGTTCAACTAAATATGCATTTTTCCAAAATTGTATTAAGATCGTGAATCACCAATTTATAACAAATTAGCCAAGGCAGAGGAACAGGGAAACATTGTGTAAAGTTCATCATGCGTTTTAATAAAATTATCATATATTCTTGATCTTTATGGTTTGAATTAAAACAACTGTTATGTCTGATTAAGGCAACTGAATATTAATATAGAAGTCTTCTACTGGAACGGAGCACAGAAGATGTGGGAGTAGAAGCACTCGTGTGTGTGTGTGTGTGTGTGTGTGTATAGGAAGTCTTGTTATTAATTTGATACACGCCCGAGGGTCTCATTAAATTGAAATCACATCCATACCTCCGCAGTCAATGGGGCAGATACGCGTGATGGAGGACTTGTAATAATTGTTGAACAATACTTAAAAAATGTTATTAAAACGTGTGTCAGTCGTTATGTTATGTATCGTTGCTTGTTGGCAAGGTGTGAGAAACACCCCTCTCAAAAAATAATTCTAAGCAACTTTGTTAATAAAGATAACAGAACGTTGAGAATGCACCTGAAATTTTTTTATATATTTAATTTCAATACATTTCTTTTTCTATTTACGTAATAATAAAGTATAAAGCTTATAAGACAATTCAGAGTGTTTTTCATAATTCTCCTCAAGAGGGGTTCCAGTTCTGGGGCGGATTGTAATTGTTTTAAGCTCCTTCGACGTTCTACTCAATTGGATATTCGAGTTAGGATTTTTCATTTTGTTCGTTTATTTTAGTTATGGTGAAAGTGAATTACAAAGCTTAGTGGAGATATGTTTATAGTTCCTTTGTCCAAAAGCACTTATAAATATAGGTATATTCATAATGTCAACCAGGTTACCTCTTGTGTTGTGAACATAAAGTTTCTCTATTTTTTTTGTTTTTGATATTACAGATATTTTGGAAGTTATGAACTGCAAAAAACACGAAGGTTTTTTTATTGGCATCTTATGGGGGCTATAAGGATGGTCTCTTTTGTTTTAGATAAATGTTTCATATGATTTGCAGTTTCTGATCCCCATCCTAATATACCGTATTCGAGGCGGGAGTGGCATGGCGCAGAGTAAACTTTGTTACTATCGTTTTGGCACAAAATATTTCCAATTTTTTTTCTAACTTGTGTGTTTTGTCTTGTGATTTATGTGAGCGATCTGAAAATGGAAAAGGGGTCTAAATACCTGGATTGAGTGAGAAATTCAATTTGAAGAATATTGTGAAGGGCGTAAGGGAGGGGGAAAATATGGTTGGGAAGTACCCGACTCTATAGATCTTGTCACTAAACATAGGTAAAATAATTTCAAGCCACGTTTTTATTCTGAATGGTAGTCGGCAGCCGAAGAGATACTGAGAGCACCTTACTTAATTATGCATAACCCAAATAGGAGTCCGCACAAACAATGCAAGCTTGAAAGCTTTTTCTGCCAGCTTAAGTTTTAGTAGTGTATGGACTTTGGATCTTTGAATACGGCCAAGTGATTTCACCGTATCTGTTGATCAAAGCCAGCAACAAAGCCCCCGAGAACTACACGAAGTAATAACACAAAGCTAACCTTGGCCCAATGACAGTGAATATTGTAACAGTATAAATGTCCGGTTTGCCCACGGTATAAGATGCTGATAAAATCTACATAATTGATTCCTAAGTAAAACTGGCTGTGTAAAAGGATATGTCACAACTTTTTTTGACTGTGGCAAACTTTCAAAACAAAAAGTATCAAACATGATTGAATTATAGGATAACTTTGAATTTGAAAAAAAAGGCTTTTAATTATTTCTAATTTTGAAAGTGTCAAATTCAGGGTGGAATTCCAATGTAATATGATTTTTTAAATAAAAAAAAAAACGTTTGTAACTTTCTTCCACTTGTTTATTTCAGAGCAAACCGATTTCACCTTATACGGGCATCTTCAGACTGTTACAATTTAAACTAAATTTATGGTAGATATACTATTTATGTTAGGAGGAAGCCCCATTTGCTATTTGTAATATCGCGCATTTATGATTGAGAAATTTGTTTTATTGCTGACGGAACGGCTTTACAATTATATTGTTACAGATGTTTATTAATTTAATAGACATGCATAATATGAAAAGAAAGCTAATTAATCTCATTAATTTAATTGGTCGAATTCCATTTTAAATTAAATTTTATTTAATTTAATAATAACTGTTATTGTTTAGTTGTTCTTAAATTTAAAAAAAATAAGTGTTATTATTTAATTTAATAATAACAAAATAATACAAAATACTCTGTTCACAACACTGTTTCATATTTTTTTATATGTCTACCGCACAAGAGTCCCTAACTGCTCCCAACCGTCTGGAGCCAGTGAGACTATGGCATTCCCAATTGGGGAACGTTGTGAGGCTGAAGGTATTGGGGAGGGGAAGGAGAAGGGGGAGAGGAAGGTGGGGAAAAGGGGAAATACCTGGCTATTCAGATCTCGTCACCAAACACGGCTATAAGCCATTTCAAGCAACGTTTCAATTCTGAATGGTGGTCTTTCACCAGGGCGATACTGATAGTATCTTCCACTCTGGAACGTGCGCAAATATACTATATATTATTTTTAAATGAATTAATTGTGAAACAACACAAATTAATTAAATAAAATTACTTGCGCACGCCGGGATTTGAACCCGCGACCTTCGGATTCGTAGTCGAGAGCCTTACCCCTCGACCATGGAGGCCGTCAAATATATAAATATATCATATATAAATATCTACATGTTTCGGAAGCGAAGCTTCCCTCAGGATACGAAACAATATACTAATCAGTATACTAAACAATACACTAAACAACAGTATACTTAACAATATACTAAACAACAGAATATTAAAAAATAATAAATAATGTTTATCCTGATGAGGGAAGTTTCGCTTCCGAAAAATTTTGATATTTATATCTTAAACGTGATGTAAACAAAGAATTCCACACAAAATAATTACACATTTATTAAAGAAAAAATTAATAATAATAGTTATTATTTAATTTTAAAATACTTGTTAAGCTCCTTTGAAATGAGTCTAAACTTACTATTAAAGTATTTTCGGTTCGAAAATACATTTTCAGAATACACACCTCTACTCTATAATGTATAACGATGAGTGAAAATACTAATATTTTTTTATTAAATTCCCTTATTATGGGTTTATTATTGTAAGTCAGGTGAAAAAAAAAACTTTTTTTGGCTCTAGAATTCAGTTACTTATACACCACAGAAAAAACATAAGAACGAACAAATTTAATGTAAGTAAATTAAAAAATATACTTTGTATTCACCACTTTATTAATATACAATTAATTTATAGATATCTGTGTATATTAATAAAGCGGTGAATACAGAGTGTATTTTTTAATTCATTTATTAATCATGACGCCACAAATTGAATACTAATCGTTGTGAATATAATTTACATATACCAATTATTCTGACAGGTGCGTTTCAGTTGGTTCGTCCTCCGAAGATAAAGTAAAACTTTGGTTAGAATTCCTAGCTGAAAACGATCACGTTAGAATTTTTGCGGTAAAAGTACGGGAAAAAATAAATATTCGTGCAAAACTTAATCATCCAATTTATAAAAACAACTCTTAAATGGTAATAACTTTTTTCATATCGACGATTTCACAAAATTTTACCAAAAAAATATTTAATCATAGCGCGCATTTCACATCGCCAGAAAAAGTGGCTGATGGATGTGAAAAAATTGCGAATATCAGGTTATGCTTCTTTTTTTCAAATATCACAGTGCATGAAGAACTTATGGGTTGTTTCACCTTTAAGATGCTTTTTACAGAAAACAAATGGAATTTTTTTAAACATAATTCATCCTGTCAGGTGACAACAAATATATGCACTAAACTGTGGCCAAATAAAAGCAATATGTCTACCCGTGTGCTAAGAAACATAAATGTGAACCTAGCGAGACATTTGTTTGTCATTGAAAAAACGTTTTCTTATTTAGTGGTTTAAAACAAAGCGTTAGTTCAATTTAAATATTCAAATATTTATTGTATTATAAAACTTTTATGTTTACGACCTAATTCTAACATGACATTTGTATCGAATTTTTTGCGTGAGCGGATTGGTCGGGCATGGGATTGAATCCATCATTTTTTTATAATTCGTCCATTGATTATAAATTCGAGTAGCTCTATCATAAATCCTGGTCAAATATTATTTATCTCATATAAACTATAAAATAGACACAGTGATGGAATAAATTAACATTAAAAAAATATGTAATTTGCATGAAAAAAAATCATACAAATTTCCTTGTTTTTTTTCAGTACTAAGGGACGAATTAAAGTATGCACGAGTATGTAAATTATTATACATTAAGCAACTAGTGAAAGCATAAAGAAATGTATTAAAAATGATCCTAAAAGAATCTCTAAAATTGACTCCCTTAGTGACCAATACACAGATTAAATCCATCTTTTGGCCAGAAAAACCATTAATTCAGTGCTGTAAAATTGTATAATGCTCCTTCAAGTGATTAAAAATACCACGGAGATATAAAAATTTAAAAGCAACATAAAAATACGTCTAAGTAAACATGAAGATGAAAAAAAAAATGAAGACAATATAACATAAGTATCAGTAACACCAATACAATAACCTACAGTCCGCTTTGGAACAGGAATATCTAGTTAGGAGGAGTAAGTATATAATAAATTAGTTCAATTTTCTATTTTATAAAGAAGAATGTCACAGGCGGGCGGTGTATGTTTGTTTTGAATACAAATCTACAGTTTTATTCCGAGCTTCATGCAATTTTGCACACTTGACTTTCGAAACAAGAGAAAGGTCACTCTACGTGAGAACTAGAAAAACCAAAAACCACACTCATCCCCCTTTCCCGCCCCTTAAATAATAATAATAATATTTTTATTTAATTTCTAATACAATTACTAACATGTTATATTTAATGCGTAAGAGAAATTACAGGTACCTATTTAATATTTGTAAAACAATGTACAAGGAAAAAGAAATATACTAAAAGAAAAAAATAAATTCAGAAATATTTAAATAAATTCAGGCAGTGGTGAAGATCGCGTCAATGAGAAGAGATTCTTTCAAGAATCAATAGAATTTCCCTTTTGAATCTCTCCTCACTGACGCAAAATATGTCGATATCCTGTGAGATTTTGTTCTGGAGCAATATACTCCTCCCCACCGGGAGAACCATTGGCAGGTTGGTCCTACAGGTAGGAAGATAGAATAATCCATGACGACGCTGTCTTAGATAGTCATCAGGAACATAAAGACTTATGCGTTCCAAAATAGCTGAATTCTCTATAGAGCCTCGCAGCAGTCTAAAAAAGTGGGTAGCGGCATACCCCTCTCTAAAGTAGAATGTTGGTACTTATTAATGATATTTTTGCACACTTGACGTTTAAAATAAGAGAAAACTACTGGGTAGGGGTAGGGGTAGGGGTAGGAGTAGGAGTAGGGTTAGGGGTAGGGGTAGGGGTAACGCATGACAACCTCAAAACATTGCTCCAAATCATAAATAAAACCTGAAGGACCCAGCCAAGTCCGAATTTATACTTATAGTTTAGAACGTAACTATTATATATATTTTAATATGAAAACTGCAAAAGAATCCCAACTGCTCCTAACCGTCTGAAGCCAGTGAGACAAAGACGTCACCAATTGGGGAATGTTGTGAGGCTGAAGGCATTAGGGAGGGGAAGAAGAAGGAGAAGAGGAGGGTGGGAAAATACCTGGCTATTTAGATCTGGTCACCAAACATGGCAAAAAGCCATGTCAAGTAACGGTTCTATTCTGAATGGTGGCCTTTCACCAAGGCGATACTGAGAGTATCTACCACTCTGGAACGTGTGCAAATATACTTTATATTATTTTTAAATGAATTAATTATGAAACAGCACAAATTAATTAAATAAAATTTACTCGCGCACGACTGAAAAAAAATATTAATGTCCATACCTTAAATAGTCTTATAAATAAAAAATATTATTGCAAGATTTATAAGCAAGTGTTTGAAAGCAGAAAATATAAATGTGCATTAGACAAAAGTAAGATTCTGCGGGTCCCAAAGACTGCGGTTCTGGAAGGACGCCAAATGACAAGACACCAAAAAAGATGACTGCGTGGGTGCTCAAGTGGAAGCAACCCAGAGGCAGAGCGAGGAAGAGGTGGATAGATTGTGACAAGTGGCGAGGAACCGCAGCCAGTGGAGAGCATTTGACGAGAACAAATCGCGTCTTGGGATGTAGCGCTTTTATGGTGACGATTATGATGAAAAGAAAATCATTCTCAAAACACGATTCTATTAAAACATCTAGGTAACACTGTGTGTGTGTTAAATTGACCACAAAAATATATAACCTGTTTACACGATTACTTTAATTTCTGATATAATAAGGCAATAACAAACAATTTATTCAGATCGACTTTTCAGTGATGGTTTTAATTCCACTGTTAAAAACTTCACCAAAATATATTTTTTTTGTTTTAATGAATTGAGTCAATTTTATTATATTTTTATGTGAGTACCTCACAAGAATCTCAATTACTCTCAGCCAGGTGCAAGTGAGACTATAACATCCCCAATTAAACGTTCTATCCCCAATTGTACGTAGGCAGTGGTGAGGGAAGGAGTTTGGGAAGAGGAAGGTGGGGTACTCTGGTCACCATATACAGCATTTCGGAACGTTTCGATTTTGAATGCCTTTCACCAGGGTTATAAGGAAATTATTTTGTGAAAGTTTTTGGAGCACCCTCCATTGGCAGGGACCTGAAAAATTCGTCTTACAATTTAAGAATTTTTTTCCATTTTTGGCGAATTTTGCATTATTTTTGGTGAAATATTTGGGAAAAACGGAGTTATTTTTCAGCAGAGCGGCGATATTTTGCACCATAAGTAGTTTTATGTTCCCTCTTTAGAATTTTTCTGTAAAAAAGTGGCGTTTTTCTTATTATGACGTTTTTCTTGATGTTTTGCATTTGTTGATTTTTTTTTAAATTGACAAACCAATGATGTTCAAAGCGAGAATAGCAGCGTTCCTTTAATGGATATTCAAGCTTGTCAGAAGCATAGACAAAAATGTATTTTAAACGTATAATATTAATTTCTTGTTTTAAAATATATAAATATAAAAACGAATTTCGCATTATCGCATACATTTCCGGGTTATTCATTGGTATACTGGTAGAACTAAAACATTTTTCAATTTATTTTTTATAACTTATTGAAGTTTGTAAACCTCATTGTAATATTTAATCATTGAAGAAGATAATACTGACACATCCCAAAATGAACCACGAAACCGAAAAAACAACAGAAATTAAAAAGATTTCAGTCGCATCTGGGACTCGAACCCAGGACCTCTACCTATCCGGGGTAACCGCTTAACCAACTTAGGTAATGAGACCAGTTCAATTTACGCCATTCACATTTACATCATACTTCAAGTTCAAGACTTGTTAATATTATTCTCCATTTTTATAAATCCCATATTATTGGCTGCTATCCTTATGATAATTGCAAAGTTTCATTCCGAACTCAATTGCAATCGGAATAGAGTCTCGGATATACCTACCCGATTTTTGTTTATATGAGACATCTATTGACTTATTTTACATGGAATTTATAAAAATGGAGGATAATATTAACAAGTCTTTAACTTGAAGTACGATATCGGTGTAAATGGTGTAAATTGACGTTTATTGAAATAACGTTGTACAGTTTCATACAATACTGGATGTTGAAATATAAGTACAATATGTGCTACATAATTATATTATTGCATGGTTTACATAGGTTTTTTCTTAGGTGACTGCTATATATATATTTAATTGTGAAGTTATGACAGATTAGACACTGTTAAATTAAAATACTTAAAATATTATACATTAAAATAGTAATGCTAGCATATACAAACATTACTTAAAATGAAATTTCGAATACATTATGAGAGGTTAAAAGTGGTAACAAAATTAAATAAAGAAGGTAATGTGTAAAAGAAGTGTTCTATATTAAACTGTTATACTTTTCTTTTATTTAAAATAAGAAAAAAAAATCATAAATAAATCAATGTCATGAAACCATTTACATTCCAAAGAGAAAGTGAGAAAAAATATAACTTTTGAATGACGATATTAATAGACCCAACCTTCCTTATTTAAGAACATCACTCTTCTCTGCATGTTTAAAAGGTAATAATAAAGAACTGAATTTCTGATATTGGCATTTAAATTAGACACAATATTTTACAGTTTGTATGAAAATTATCTAATGAATTAAATGCTCTTGGGAACATTATCGCTGATAACGTCGCGTCATCTAGAAATGCATTCAAATGATGATGATGACTTGATGATGATATAATGTAGCGATGATTTATTTGATGATTATGTCGATGTACCTACTGGTGTGAAGACTTATAAATTATCTCCAATCCATCATATGGAGTAACGAAGCTTTCATAATGTTAAATAATGCGTTTTTAAATTACAGATCAAATAATATAAACATTTACACGTAGTCAATTTGAAATTATTATTAATATGCGTGTACAAAAAGCTTTGATTAAATAATTCAATTTAGGTATCTTTATTACTATCAGATGATGGGTATGCCGCATTGCAACGATATTAGCCAAACGATAACTATAGTTAAGCAAGATTTTTATTGGTTTGGGTACTTATTAATTTAATTTTTTTTTTTTTACAGAAAGTAGTCCATAATTTAGAATCACTCGAATTAAAGAAAGCAGTTAAAACCAAAAGTAAAATTCTTAATGATAAAATAAATTTATCCAATAGCCCAATATTAGATATATTTTTCCCACAAACTCATAAAGTTTCCCATTATCCCTTAATCACCTGTTCAGGTGTTTCTTTGTAATTCATTATGTATACATCTGTCTCTTTCTCTCTGTTGTTATGTTAGATGTCTATTTCATGCTATCTCATTGCTTATTTGTTCTCTTATTGTTTTGCCTCATTCTATTTGTATATATAAACACACAATATGTATTTTTGTTTATTTGTTTAATTTTGTTTCAATTGTCTTATGTGTCTTAATGAAAATTAAACATATTTAGGTTAAAACGAAGTGATTATTTTATTTCACTTATTTTTCTTACCCCCAGCACCGACCCCCTCCAACTCCGCCAAATTCCATCTTATACCCTCCATTACCTTAGTGAGCGGGCTTAAATATAAGATTGCTATCAGCAAGTGCCGCTAGCACAGTTTACAATTCATAAATTAAATAAAAGCCCTACAGTAGCAATAGGCAGCCCGCTCACTGGGTAGAGAAGATTATCTCCACATTTATCCACCTCTAACCACAGTTGACACAGAAAGAGGGAGAAATGTTCCCTGGCACTGTACACAAAAAGTTTACATTACGATATAAATTAATAATTTCTTTTCTATCAAGCCTATTCCAAGTGTGAAAATGTACAGTCGTACTCACGACAGCTGAATCGATGTTTAATGTAACAAACAAAAAACTACGGTGTTAATATTTTTTGAAAGAGTTGCGAAATTTCATTCTTATAAGTGTTACTATTTTAAAACTTTCTAACAGAGTTGGCACCTTCACACCAATTAAAATCAAGTTAAAATAAACAGGAAAACTCCATGATTGAAAACATTTGCTGCTTGAATATTTTCCTACCGAAACGCCTTTAGCCGTGTTTGGTGATCAGGTTTGAATATGCAAGTACTTCGCCACTATCCTCTTTCTTATCTTCTTCCATTCCTTGCTCTTTTCGCATCACAGCATACACCAATCGGGGATGCCATAGTCCCACTGACTCCGGACTATTGATTAAAGAAGAACACAAGAAATGCGAAGTGGGCCTTAAATTCATAAAACAAAAAATATTTCATCATCATTTAATTCCAACATGGCAATATACATTTTATTCTCATTGGCTCTCTCTGGGCTAGAAACAAGGGGTAGTAAGTCAAAGGCACACCGGCTTCCATTCAAATCTATATGGAAGACATTTATACGGTGCATTCTTTATTCTCTTTTCCGGACAGTGCGGTATTTAAATTTAAAAAAGTTAGGTTGCGCGAAAGATTATACTCCCATACACCCAGAGCTTTCTTGAAATGAGCTCATTTAACAAAAAACAAGATGCCTTCAAACCACAACAACAGCAAAAACTTGATACGGATCACTGTGCGATACTGAGATTAATATGCTAATGCGTTATAACATTAATAGTTATGAGCAATTACACCATGCCGGTAAGTCCGTGCAATGACCGGGCCACGGGCGCTACCGCACTTCCGGCTAGGTTGGGCAACGTCTAGGATCGCATGCTGGGAATATATATTTTCTTGAATTAATATCATGCATTCTTAATAAAATTATAAAGGAGAAGGATATATGAATAGGTGTCATATCGTGGATCGTAACTACTCAAATACGGCCTCCGTGGTTGAATGGTTACGATCCTCGGCTACGAATTCGAAAGTCACGGGTTCAAATCCCGGCGTGCGCAAGTTAATTTAATTGGATTAATTTGTGTCATTTCACAAATGATTAAATAAAAAGAATGTATAGTATTTTTGCGGTTCGTTCCAGAGTGGAAGGTACTTTTAGAATCGCCCTGGTGAAAAAAAAACAAACATTCAGAATCGAAACGTTGCTTGAAATGGCTTTATCCATGTTCGGCGATCAGATCTGAATAGCAAGGTACTACCCCACCTTTGTATTTTCTTTCTTCTGCCCCTCTCCCTATCTTAAGCCTCACAACATACCCGAATTGGGGATACCGTGGTCTCACTAGCTCCAGACGGTTGGGAGCATTTTTGTTTTTGTTTGTGCGGCAATCACATAACATTTTTAAAAATTATATTACTACAGCCAAAATGTTCAAACTCCCTGGAACCAGTGGAACTATGGGGTTTCCAATGTTGACTATGTTGGGAGGCTGAAAGAAGTGGGAAGAGAATCATGGCTATTCTGACCTAGTCTTAAAACCTATTGCACGCAACGTTTCAATTCTGAATGATGGTCTTTCGTCAGGGCGATGTTGAATGTAATCAAATAAAAAAAATCTGTAATTCCCACAAATAATATATTCGGCTACTGTCATGCACTCTACTATATATTTAAAATATTTCCTTGCTATAGGTAGTAGTACCTAACCACTGTTCGAACAATAAACTGATGCATATATTTTCTTCAAAAGATGTGTAATTAACATGTGGCATCATTGTTTCTTACACCTTGTTTACACCACCATTATAAAAATATATAGGTATCTACATGTTTCGGAAGCGAAGCTTCCCTCATCAGGATAGACAGTATACTGATGAGGGAAGCTTTGCTTTTGAAACTTGTAGATATTTACGTATTAAAACAGTGGTGTAAACGAAACACTTCTTATTAATTTTATTAATGTGCTAGCTGAAGTACCTGCCATTGCCCGGCTTATTAACAGTTTGGAGTAAAGTTTAACAATTCCTAACCCTACCCCTACTCCTACTCCTGCTCCCTACACCTACCCAGTAACTTTTCTCTTTTTTTGAGCGCCAAATGCACAAAATTTCATCACAAAGTACCAAAATTTGTCTTCAATGGTAAGAAAGAGGGATGTAGGTAAATTTTAGAAATCTTATGTAGAACAAAATAAAGGGAAGGCCACTGTTCCCTTTATTTTGTAGGTCAAGTGTGCAAAATTTCATCAAGCTAGGAATAAAACTGTAGATTTGTATACAAAACAAACACACACCGCCCGCCTGGGACATTCTTCTTTATATAATAGATAGAAGAAGATATATGCTTAGTATACTGTGTATCCTGATAGGGAAAGCTTCGATTCCAAAACTTGTTGATATTTATATATTATACAGTTTTGTACACAAAGTATTTATTGCTTTTATTAACAAACTAATTAATTACGTTTCCACAACGCTTCGAAACTGTAACTCAACCAAATTTTTACTTATTAAACTGTAGCGTATTTAATGTAAGCTGCCATATTAGAGATTCCGACTTCAATATTGTACCAGCTATTAAATCTTGATTGCATAATTATTTAATTGGCTTCCATTGCAAGAAGACATTAAAATGTGCGACGGAATATTAACTCTGCTTGGCCGGTCGGAGACATGAGGCGGAGGTTTGTAAATTAGAAGAATTAATAAGTAATGAAGACCCAGTAATCATTTTCCAATTCATTTTGCATGTGAAATGTCTTGCTGCAATAATCGTCATTTGTAGCGAACGTCTTCAATAAAGTTCAATTCATTGCATTACGTTACATAACAAGTTTTTTTGTTATAATAACCTTTATATTGAATCCGAACGGCTATCGAATGTGTGTTTTAGAACAAGGTTTAGCTTCATAGTTTGACTATCGATATTCAATTGGACGTAGTTATGCGGAATGCTTCCAACCCACAAATCGCAATAATCAACTTTTTCAGGTTTTCTTACAGCTAAACACGAGATCTTTACATGCTAAAAATACGTGCTTTTGTATTTAACAATTTTCAAACACCTTTTTCCAGCTTTATCTTTAACTTTTTCTTCATTAAATAATAAATTATTTTTATTATTAATATAAATAAAATCAAGATAATAACAAATAAAAAATAAAATAATAATAGTTAATACCATTAAAATTTAGCTTATTAATATTCTAAATGCAGTTATTAAAGTGAAAATAAATTTAAGATATAATTATTTTAAAAAGAAGTATTAATTTAAAACATTTTCTAATTTACAAAATTTCATATTTATCTAATTGTAAACCAGTTGTATTCGTATGTAAAAATTTAAAACCTTTATTTATGTCAAAATAATGACTTATTTCCAAAATATTTTTGGCAAACTCCAGTATTAAAGTCTTTCCTATATAATTATTTCTACTTTCATCACTCATTGTTAATTTTTGTTTATGTTTGTAGTTTGTCTATTCTTACATTATTATTTTTCTATGTTTAATATTCGTCTATACTTGTCATTATTTTTTAGTATACTGTTTATCCTGGTGAGGGCAGCTTTGCTTCCGAAACATGTAGATATTTATATACTGAAAACAGTGGTGTAATCAAAGTACTTCTTCATATGTCCATATATTAAAAGAAAAAATAATACATTATATTATTATCAATAAAGAAAAACATGGTAGGAAGTTTTTTAAAATTGTTATTTAGTACCAATTTTACAAAAAACAATTCTTTCAAAAATCACATTTTTATTTATTAATTCACGTCTCACGGGGTTAACTGGATATCTTGTTATCTACAACTTTTTTTTACTGAAGCAATGCTTTATTTGCAAAACATTGTATAAAAGAATTTTACTAATTAAAATTTTACGATAAACTCGTAAATTTTATTCGGTCGTGTGAATAATTTAATGGTTAACACGAACAAAAGCCACGGGACGACTTTGGAAAATGCAAATAAAACAGGAAATTTAAAAAATAATATTGTTAGAATTTTGCTTCCAAAGTCCTAACGTTAATAATTATAAATAATAATTGGATGATTTCTATAGCGCCGTTTTTGTGAAAAATCACCTCGTCCTTAGTGTGAAAACACGTTTCCCGTGATTTATTATATTTAAAAAAATAAGATATTTTATTTGAAGGGGTTACATTTTTGCATACATCTTTGTGTGGTATGTGAAACAAGTTTCAATATAAAATACCATATAAGGCTTTTGGAATACATCCTATTTCAAAGAAATCGCCGACTGCCGTTAAAATAGATAAATTATGGATTCAATAACTTACAGGTAGTAAATGTCAGCGGAACAAACATTGCGCAAAATGAATCATAGTAATTGGATGCTTTAAAATCTGATTTATGAGTAATGAAATATTAATGTTTTCAGAAGCTAACAAAAATCGATAAGTAATTATTTATTAAAATTAGAAAGGTTTTCATGCTGTGTTATTTTTATTCAAGTATACCTGTAATAGGTATGTGATGAACATATATGAATCATCTTTATCTTAGCAAATAAATTACATATTGGTGCAGGGCCTGACGGCCTCCATGGTCGAGGGGTAAGGCTCTCGACTACGAATCCGAAGATCGCGGGTTCAAATCCCGGCGTGCGCAAGTAATTTTTATTTAATTAATTTGTGTTGTTTCACAGTTAATTAATTTAAAAATAATATATACTATATTTGCGCACGTTCCAGAGTGGAAGATACTCTCAGTATCGCCCTGGTGAAAGACCACCATTCAGAATTGAAACGTTGCTTGAAATGGCTTTTAGCCGTGTTTGGTGACCAGATCTGAATAGCCAGGTATTTCCCCTTTTCCCCACCTTCCTCTCCCCTTCTCCTTCCTCTCGCAATACCTTAAGCCTCACAACATTCCCCAATTGGGAATGTCATAGTCTCACTGGCTCCAGACGGTTGGGAGCAGTTTGGGACTCTTGTGCGGTATTCATATAAAAAAAAGGGTAAATAAAATATCTTACCAGCAAATACTCTTTATGACAATACCTACAGCTCTTTATATTTGATGCCAACGTGCTCACTAGCGCCCTCTAGCTGCCTGAGTTGGACGAATTGTTTTTTTTCCATACATTTTAACAGATTTTCTAGGAAATATATTCTTAATAAATTATAGAAATCCAAAATTCAAAAAAATAAATATAAGGTGAGTTATATTTTCGATTTTTTATTTTTATTTTTATTTACTATTTAAACGCCCAAAGGGCTTTTTAATACAGATACATAATTTTTAATTCACATAAGAAGAAAAAAATAGAAAACATCAACAAAATTACACTTGAAAAAAGTTAAGTTGCACATGAAAAGCTACAACAAAAGTTAATTACACTTGAAATCAGAATAAAGAAAAAACTGCATCAATGCTAAAAATACACAGGAAGATAAAGGAACTGAAAAAGTAAATATTGCAATATCCACAAAGTAAATATTAACATTAATAACTAATAAGTAAGTAATGTAATAAAGTTGTAGTTAACAATAATTTAGAAACTAGGTAGAAATAATTCGTTAATCCTTTTTTTGACATTTTGCACATAATATGACTTTTCTCCCTTGTTTCTCATAAATGAAAAAAAATATTTAAGAGGAATTTAGGTATGTTAATTAATTTTTAGTTATATATGCTTATTGAGGAAATTTAAATATTTATATATATTTAAAGTATATACGAGTATAAATAAAGCGTAAACTGATAAAAAATTGTAATATGTGGAGCCAAAAGAAGTCTAAATAAAAAAAATGAAAGGAAATTCATCAGTATTTATTACGTAAGTATTTTATTATATTTCTAATAAAATACTTATGTATGAATCCATCAGACCGAGCGGGACTGGCGAGCGGCGAGGCTTATAACTGTTATTACTAACCTAATAGCGTCTTTAATATTTTCTTTATGTATAAGGGTCATTATTAATAAATGAATTAAATATTTCTTTGTATTAAACACTTTATTAATATGCACATTTCAACATGTTTCGAAAGCGATGCGATTCTTCATAAGGAATATATAATATTCTATATGGGTAATTTAAGTAAATAAGATTACTAGAATATTAATTATTGTAAGTATTGTAACATCAATAAAATACAATATTTAATGGAAATTTTAGAATTATAGTATAAAGAAGCCGAATTTTTTTGTTTAATGAAATGGAAATTTTAGGGTTATAGGATAAGTAACATGTTTCCAGGATTCGACCCCAGTTTATAATATACCTAATTTAATCCTTGGGTTAACAATTTTTTTTTTTATAAATCTTCAACAAACTCGCTCACCAACAGGAAACTCTCGACGTCAGATCCTACGATGCAGCATCGGTAGTTATATTTTGAGATTCATCCTTACCTAAAACAAAAACAAAAAAAAAATATTAATTTAAACATCTACTTGTTTCGACAGCAATGCTGTCATCATCATGACTATGTGAATACTTAAAATAATTTCAAGTATAGACAAATTATATAAATTGCTGACGTTGTTCATTGCTGTCGAAACATGTAGATGTTTATGTATATTTGTAAAGTAGTGTAAACAAAGTATATTTTTAATTAATTAATGAATAATGATGCCACACGTTTGACGAAATTATAAATAAATAAATAACAAAAAAGAAAATAAAACAATAACTTTATTTATAACCACGAGATTTGTTTAATTTTATTAGGACCGACCGGTTTCGCTTAACACAAGCATCATGATGCTTGTGTTAGCGAAACCAGGTCCTAATATAATTAAATAAATCGCGTGGTTATAAACAAATTTATTGTTTTATTTTCATTAAATATGTCTAACCACAAAATGACTGCTTTCTATTAAAAAAAATAATGATATATAATCATAAACGTTGGATAAATAATGTGAAAGACAACCGTTATTTTAATTCAGTTCGTTATTCCCTGTAAAAAAAATTAACATTTCAAAGCATTTTTAAAGATATTATTAGATAAGGCAGGATGTACAACATCTGAAATAACTACTTTTAAAAAATAATAAAATTTAAAAGAACGAAGGTAGACATACATAATCTCAGTAAATTGCATACAGCTTTCTGTAACCCAGCTTCATTGTTGCTAAATATGACGACATCCGAAGTGATTCTATTTAAAAGCAAGATTGCCCTCCCCACCGGTATGACCATTGGCAAGTTGGTCCTGCAGGTCGGGAAATAAAACAGTCTATGCTGTCGGTGACGGAGATAACCATCGGGAACGTAGAAATTAATGCTCCCCATTATAGCCGAGTTTTCGAACCATCCGCGAATCAGTCTGAAGTAATGTGTAACAATGTGTACATCCCTTCTGACCCTCAGATGGTTCATTCCGAGCATGCCTTAGATAAAGTCGGTAGGATAGAGCCACGGGTAGTAAGTAGTCATACTCCCTCAGATAGAGAAATCTCAAAAATTTCTTCTGAACTCCAACACGAGGGAATACTTCACCGGATGTAGGCTCCAACCGCCGAACCCCTCTCAAGGCTACTCCTTACTAATTAGTTATATAATATATACAATGGCCATGGTCCCACCGACTTCACACGGTTGAGAGCAGTTGGGACTCATAAAATATAATAAAGTGACGTTATCTGCGAAGTTTTACAGTTCAATTCGACACGTTAACTGCGTGACACTCGGCCAATTAAATCAAATATTTTATTTAACTGTCAAAAGGAAGAAAAAAAGGATGGTAAAAAGTGACAAGTCAAATAACCCGCTAAAGTAGTGGTGGACAAAAGCGTAATTTTGTGTTTCAGTTATTCGTCACTGAGGTGTAAAACTTCATAAGGCCGATCATAAAATCATTTCAGTCGCTGAAAGAAGGCGCTAAAAGTAGCAAGTGCTTTCATTTGCCATTCAGACTTTTATATTACTTAGGGCTCAGGAATATAGTGGTAAAAGTAAGTTAAAAAATTGCTTTTTATAGTAAAATTACCTATTTTTAACGAAAATTCATGGAAATCATTTTAATGGCATTACCAAATTACTGTATTGATGAAGTAAATGAATAAATTCAATGCATCATTAGATTTCCAGGTGTGTTTTCATGCAAACTTATTACAATTTGAACAATTTTCATTTTGCTCGGCCTGCCCATTTTTTAGCTCAAGCTCATAAATAACTTTTATTTCATGAAAATAAAACAATAACTTTGTTTATAACCACGAGAATTTTATTAGGACCGACCGGTTTCGCTTATCACAAGCAACATCAAGATTCAAAATTAAACTGATCAAAAATACATAGCGAGTGTTTATCAAAATAGAATGAGAAAGAACATAACATAGAACAAAGAAAAAATGAGTTTGCATGAAATAGAAATCTGACATAATACCAGAGAGAAAGAGGCAGAAGTGTACATAATGGAATACCAAGGAATACCTGAACAGGTGATTGATTATGGGATGGGAAATTTTACGAGATTATAGGAAATATACCTAATATTGGGCTATTGGACACTTTTATTTGTTCATTACTGTGTGTTTTTCTTATGTGTAATATAAAAAAATATCATAATTATAAACAGTTACATAAACATTATCAATGTCAACTGTAAACAAGCTTCCAATAAAAAAAAAAACTCATTTTGTTTCTTCAATAACCGAAAATTTGCATTGCCGCAATATTTTTAATTAAATAATAAAAAATATTTTTAAAGACAAATCATTCATTTGACACAAGTAAACATTTACAAATTTTACAATAATACCTTTATTCAGAATAATGATTGTTACTTTGCTACCTCGGTTACTCCTCGATTTTGTGTGAATTTCTGTTTTTTAATTTAAAAATAGTAATAATATTTTTCATAATTCATTTTATAAAATAATTTTAATTAACTGAATGCCCAATTGTTTACCTTTCTCACAACTTATTGTTAGTTTTGTCTATATTAATAATTTGTCTATACTTATACATATGTGATTATTATTTTTTATTTTCAGTATAAATTGTATCCTGACAAGGAAACCATTGCTTGCGAAGAATGGAGAAAATTATTTATTTAATAGCCGTTGAAACAAAATAATTTTTACCATTTAACTCATTTTGTCATTATTAGGTGTGAAAAGCATGTGCAGCATATTTACAAAACATGTCATATTTTTAGTTCATAGGAACTATTTATAACTAACTAACTAACTAACCATCACACCGTTTCACTATTTGCTTCATTCACATTCACACATCGTCTCATATATTATCTTCTATTATTTGATAACTATTCATATGTTTTAGTTTTTTTTAATAGGTACATAGATTTGAAACTTTCTCGTAGAACTACAGAAACTACAGCCAAATAGAGGTACAAGGTAAGCAACCAGCGTATTCTTTTTATTAAACGTGTTTATTTTACTTGTCCCATTATACGCCCCAGCCAGGCAGAATGCCACACATCTAGATCTAACACTGACTTATAAAGTCGAAATTAGTCGATGACACTTCTACATTCCTCGGATAATCTCTAAAACTGGCACCTGATTCCGGTCAATATTTGATTGGGCGACGTAGTCATTCCGACAGGCGATGACCCGCGCCCGTAAGCCAACACGAGCTGTTTGTTTGTCGACAAATAATAGACAAACCGAGTATAAACACACAACACACGGGCACACGACAGACCCCAGTTCACCGGAATGTAATACGGTTGGACAGGAAAGTAAGTCAATAGATTCTAATTTAAAAAATAAAACAATAACTTTGTTTACATCACTTTTATATGTTATATAATTTTGCCGACCAGGTTTCGCTACTACCGTAAATTATTCCCAATAAACAAAGTGCACGCCCTTCCCGGTCAGCAGGTACCTGCTGATCTCCCACCCGTGGCCCTCCACTCGCCTGTTTTTATCAATCTATAACACATGTGTATCTTAGTTCATAGTTTAGTATTATACTGCCCTGAAGAAGCTACGATAGTAGCGAAACCCGGTCGGAAAAAGTATATAATAAATAAAAGTAATGTAAACAAAGTTATTGTTTTTTTTTTAAATTATAATGTCACATCACCAAGTTACCGCTTCAAATGAAAATATCAATAGATTCTATTTAATTACAGGTGAGACGAGTTTCACCATTAATGACTGTATAAGTGTACAATTACTAAACGAGTGGTAATTTATGTTTCTGTTTTTTATTGTTCTTAATTGATATATAAATGATTTATCTATTTATTTACGCCCAAATTAGGCATTACATATTTAACATTTTTGTATCCGTACCGTCGCAAATGTTACATTGTAAATACATATTTTGTTTATCCGTACCGTCGCAAATGTTACATTGTAAATACATATTTTGTTTATCCGTACCGTCGCAAAATGTTACATTGTAAATACATATTTTGTTTATCCGTACCGTCGCAAATGTTACATTGTAAATACATATTTTGTTTATCCGTACCGTCGCAAATGTTACATTGTAAATACATATTTTGTTTATCCGTACCGTCGCAAATGTTACATTGTAAATACATATTTTGTTTATCCGTACCGTCGCAAATGTAATAAATGTGTAAAGACGTATAATATAATATGTATGGAAAGAATGGCGTGGCAAAAGTATTAATAATCAGAAGCAAAGAAAAAGTTGGTACTTATGATATTTTAATCACATATTTTTAGTAATAATCATAATATTTATTTATTCGAAGGAGACGTTATTTAACAACAAAACGTAATAACGCTTTGACTGCCCAACTAGGAACAAATCCCGTTTTAGTACAGTCGAGTTGACAATGACAAGTTTAGTTCATATTAAGTGCCATTATACAAAAATAGAAGGGAAAAAGGGTAGTACAGACATAGTATGGTAATATAATATATCTAGAAAAAAAGTATAATAATTAAGTATAAAGAGATGTGAACAATAGTATAGAAAAAAAAAACAATTGTGTACACCAGATAATTTGAGGACAATATAATAATTAATATAGAATAATAGTGAAGTTCAAACAGACAAGAAAAAAATGTACAGATTGATCTTTTACGTATACCAGATAATTTGAGTATAGTTTAATAGGTAAGTACTTATGAAGAGATGAGAAAAATAAATATTATTGAGAAAACAATTATGTATTTGGTAGGTACTGGTTGATGATATGTATTTGATGATCTACATCAAATTAACGGAATAATTTTTCAATAATACCCACGTATCTAGTAAGTTAGGATAAAATAATTAAAGTTTAAGAGAATAACAAATAAAATAAGTTCCAAGCAGACCTAGATAATTTATTCAATTAGACCAGTTGTTCTACTTGCCGAAAGAAATTATACTAAGATTTGTTTATTTTTTATTATTGATTTTTTTAATACGTCGACATTATTTTTGTAATTATCACCTAAATTCTGTATACGGCGAACGGGAGTATAAAATTGACATACAGTGTTAGAGTTGTCACAATAATAAGTAAATAATGCCTCAATGTTGATTTATGTGGTACATGGAAAGATATTAAATAAAATAGTTCAGGGCTGTCATAAATTGAATTTATATTTTTTAAGTTAAGTCTGTAATTATTATGCGTTTTGATAATTTTAATAAATATATAAATTTACTTAATCATTTAAGAGGATAATATTAACAATTTATAAATGAAATACAAAACCGAAAAGAACCATATTAAAATAAATCGAATGTTCTTTCTAGAATTGTAGAAAAAGTCAATAGATGTCCAATGTAAATAAAAATCGGATCGGTATATCCGAGACACTATCTAGATTGCAATTATATTCGGGAAGAACTTTCTAATCATCATAAAGATAGCAGTAAGTAATATGGAATGTAATGGAAGATAATATTTGAAAGTCTTAAATTTGAGGTATGGTATGCTATCGAAACATGTAGAAATATTTATATATTTTAAGTAAAGTGGTATATACAAAGTGTATTTTCAATTATATAATTAATTACTAATAATTTATTTTTTTCTTGTATTTTTTCGGCATTCACTATATAGCAATTTCTAGACATTTTGTTTGGAAGTTTTAATTTGCCATGTACTTTTGCTATTTTTAGATTAATAAATTCGAATAATAAATTAAAAGTTTTAAGAACGCTCGTTAACGGCACGGTTGTCGAAACCGGTAGCGAATTTATTAATCCAAAAATAGCAAAAGTACATGGTAAATTAAAACTTCCAAACAAAATAGTAATAATTTAATCAAAAATTTGTAGAAATTTTATTTAATACGGTTAGACCGATATGTCATGGGTTTGAGGCATAGATGCGATCGTTACCTATTAATTTTCTGTGTCTTTTCTGTTTCTCGTTTTTTTTTCATTTGGGATTTGTTAATATTACGTTTAATGATTAAAAAAATATTACAATGAGGTTTATGAGCTTCAATAAGTTATTCCACTAAAAACTGGATAACGAAAATTGTTCATTTGCTTCCAATAGGACCGGGATAAGTTTCATACAATGTTACTTGTCTACACCTTTTATGACCCAGAATAATACAAGAAATACTCGACATGCTTGTTTTTAACATTTTCAATTTCAAGTATCTTACTTAACGGTAAGACAAAAACATAATTAACATATTGCAAGTTCTAATCGAGCTAGATGACATTCCATTAGTTCCCGGTGGTTTTGTTTATGGACGACCTTGTTTTTTTTTTTAATATATTATTTTTAATTAATTAATTGTGAAACAGCACAAATTCATTAAGTAAAATTTACTTGCGCACGCCGGGATTTGAACCCGCGACCTTCGGATTCGTGGTCGAGAGCCTTGCCCCTCGACCATGGAGGCCGTCAAGCACTGTGCGTACTATAGATTGATATACAGGAGGGAAGTTTAACCTCGTTTGTGTTGTTCATTAATTCATGGATTATCGTGCAACGAATTGAGATGTCAATACTGTCAACGTTGCAAGCAAGTTTTCTGAAATCTATTATCCCGAAGACTTTTTCTGCTTAAACCGTTGAGCGCTCAATACACGACACGTCATACTTACATAGATAATATGTTCGGTATCTCTTAACACAGATAAACGTTGTTTTATATCTACTTAATGTATTTAACGGATCTCTAAACTACGTTTATTTGGCACTCAGGCTTGAATGCAGAATCCAAAAAAACACATCTTGATGAATGAACCGCTTGTAAGAAAATAGCACAAAATGTGTGATAGCTTGTCATGTCGTATGTTTTACGATATACATAAATACTGTCATGTAATTCAATATCTTGGTTTAATTCAATTCAAGTTTGGTCGATGAAGTTTTGAAGATTTTTTTTAATCAACAAATCTACTCCTTGGAATAACAAGATTCCAGCTGACACGCCAATGTTATGCGATAATGAGCATCAAAGTAACTTTCCTTAGAGCACATTATCGCATATCGAGCCTTGTTATTCCAAGCTATGGAGGTCTTGTTGTACGATCCACAGAGAAAATAATATATTATATAGAGATGCCCTAACACGCAAGGGGAATACACCAAAATAAGAGAAGGCGGGGGCGAACTAGGCGCGCCACCAATTTAAGCAATATATTTTGCTAGCGTATTTCATTTGAATCATTTTATAAATGTTTTGTAATTTGTTTACCACAATCAAAATCACGCGAAACAAACGTGGATGGTAGTGAACCAAAGCTGATGTCAAAATGGGTGTCACGTGACCTTTGCCTCCAGCCGTCGAAATCTTACTTATGGCAAGTCTATTAATTCTGACCACAGTCGTACCTCCATGAACCGTAGCGAACAACACAAAACACAGACATTTCTACGCATAAATCGAACCCACAACATTCCGACTCGAATCAAGAAGCTTTTTGTGGTGATTTTTCACAAAAAAGGCGCTATACAAATCATCAAATTACTATTATTATTATTATATCATTTATTTTTGTATATATACATATATATATATATTAGGGCATTGTCAGTTTGTGATAAGTTGTAATGATTGATTTAAAAAAAAAATTATGACACCTCACTAGAGCACCACTGTGCATACAGAGCACGTACAGGGTAACTATATCGCTACTCTGTTGGGCAACGTTATGAGGCGGGTTTAGGAGGGGGCTGCAGGAAGGAATTTGTTAATGCGGGCTTTGAAGAGGTCCGGATTAAATGTTGGAGGAAAGACAGTGCCGGTAGCTTATTCCACATATGAGCTGATTTACGCAAAAACGAGTCTGCGAAACTACCCGTTCTCGTGAACTGATGTTCCGCTCGTGTCCGTTGAGTTTCACGTACGTGCACCGCCGCGGAGGGGATCAACGTCCCTAGTTCCTTGTATAAGCTGTATATGGCCTTTCATCTGTCATTTAAAAAAAAACATTTGACAAAAATACTAATATGAAAAAAAAAATAATTCCTTTCCTTCAATGACACCCCCTCATATTAGTGATTCCGGACTGACCTAATGTTATTTCAAAGGCCGAGTATCATTTTTCAATGCAATCTATTGGACATCTCAAGACATTAGGTATGCAAAGGTGAACCAGTTTCTGTGCATAACTGTACACCTTGATGACTTAATTCTGTGGCTAGATGAACCACTAAAAAATGTGCTGTCAACAAAATGACAGCTCGCTTCTAATATCAAAATAGTGTCATTTTATCATCACTTAATTTAAAAATTGTGGACCAATGGTCAATTATTATTGAGACGAGTTTGTTCGGTTTGTAATTAATACATTTTATAAGAGCTTTAGAAACGGTGCATGCAGCAGTTTTAAACTAATTAAAATCAAAGAAGTTGTTCCGAACCGCAACTCTGGTTGAAGCTGTATTTTTTTTTGTTTTACTTGGTAATCGGGTGAAACTTATCAAAATGTCACTTTGATTATTTTTTGTTTCCGTCTGAGATCAACTTTAATTCAATAGTCGTCATAAATAACTCTTTACTTTAGCCCAATATCACTACCGGATTCAAGTTCGTATTGAAGCTAACTGTGTTTAAAAAAATACAGTAAGTACCTACATACGAATTATTAGACTTTGAGACATTATGTGTCTTTTTACGTTATACCTACTATAAACTTCTTGGTTCTCAGAGTTTGGGTTCAAATCCCAGCTTGACTTGGATATAGTGTTTAAACGCATTAAAAAAGACCTATTAAAAGTATTAAAGAATAATAGTTCACTACCTCGAGAAGGTTCATGCCTGGGGTAGGGCCAACCTGGTCAGCTTCAACGTCTCAAAAACCCAAGCATGTTTGATCTCAGCAAAAAAGGTGGTCAATGATAGTCTGGTGCAAATCGATGGGAGCACCCTTCCCAATAAAGAGTCCATTGCGATGCTTGGGGTAAGTATTTCAGACCAGCTCAAGTATCAGAGCAAATACTTGATAAACCTGATTGATTCTGTGCAAAGGAGGGCCGTTCGCCTGATTAACAATCCATTGTTAACATACCGACCTAATGACGCAATGTTAGAAGGAGCTAGCAGGGTAATCCCCTCCGCGTGCGTGAAACTCGAGGGACACGATTGGAACATCTGCTTACAGTTGATATTGGCTCCATGAGAACGGTTCGTTTCGCCGACTAATTTTTGTGTAAATCGGTTCGTATGTGGAACGAGCTACCGCATCTGTCTTTACACCTATGTTTAATCTGCGCCTCTTCAAGGCCCGCATTAACAAATCTATTCATACAGCCCCCTTCTTAACCCGCCTCACAACGCTGCCCAACCGTGTAGCGATATAGTTCCCCTGTATGCTTTGTACATACAGGGCGCTCTTTTAAGGTCTCAATAAAAAAATTACAGAAGCATTTTTTTCATTTCGTTCCAAATTATAAGATTTTCTCAGCATCGTTCTAGAGGGAATCGAAACGTTGCTACAAATTGTTTTATCTATATTAGCTATGTCCAAACATTATATTTGCCACTTCTTCAGTCCCTCTTCAATATCCTTCAGTTTCAAAATGTTCTCAAAATTGGTTGGCATATATTAACGTTTATGTTGAACGGGTTCAATTCGTAGTTTTTTTGTAAAAAAGTCGAAAATACAGCAGAAATATAATAGCAGTTATAATATATGTATAACAAATATCACACAACATTATATCCATAAATCAAAGTAGCAAAAAGTCGTGTAAATAATGTCAGAGAGATGTCGACATAAATACCACCTGTTTTTTTTTTTTACTTTAAGTGGATTTATACGACAGGTGGTAAATATGGCAGAATATATCACGACAATACGTGGCAATGACCTTATACAAATATTCGAACATAATTTTAAGTGGATCATAAAAAAGAGAAGATACCATTTCATTACTCGGTGGCAGAAACAACATTTGTTACGATGTTTTTATGCAAACTTCTGAAATGACCTTTGCAGCTTGTAATGTTAACCATGAAAATCTGCTACTATAATCATGATATTTATAATGACGCTTTTGTCTAACTAATGTTTTTTTATGGAAACGAAACTAAAACTAAAATATAAAGCAAATATTTGGCCTTCGCACTCCACCAATAATGGCTGCTGGTTTAGAAATTTGAACTTTTACTAAATGATTTCTTCAATAGATGTGTAGTTATTTTGTGGCATCATTATTAATATATTAATAAGAAGTACTTTGATTACACCACGGTTTTTAATATATAAATATCAACATGTTTCGACAGCGAACCTTTCATCATCGGGATAAACAGTATACTAAAAAAAATAATGACAATTATGGACAAATGATAAACACAGAAAATAATTATGTAAGAATAGACAGATTACAAACACAAACAAAAATTAACAATAAGTGATGAAGAAATTTTCGAAATTAGAAAAAGTGTTAATAGTAAAAAAAAATATTATTAATATAAATTTTAATAAAAACAACTGTTATTATTTTATTTTTTGTGCACCGTTATTTTATTGATTTTATTTATATAAAAAATAAAAATAATTTATTTTTAAAATTTATAATAAAAATTAATAATTTTAAATTATATAAGATTTTTCGTTTATTACTTACCTGCTTTCACCACTTATTGTTAATTTTGTTTATGTTTGTAATTTGTCTATTGTTACATTATTTTTTTCTATATTTATCATTTGTTTATACTTGCCATTATTTTTTAGAATACTACGTATCCTGTTGAGTGAAGCTTCGCTTTGTAAACATGTTAATATTTAGGTATTAAAAATCTATCAACATAATGGAAATTGCCCATCGTTTCAAAGAGTAATAGGATGATATTAATAATATATTATTCTATACTATATAACACATATAGAGACCGATCCCATGTCAAGTGCATTACGTGGGAATTGTTGGCTACGGAGCTAAGTAATAGGTATATTTTATTAGCGACTATCTGTAAAGGGCTAAATGACACTATGGAATTCTCAATGATTTGAAAACGTAATCCAACTCTTCCCCTTATTGACCACTGTACAGAGCTCTTGTGAACTATAACATTATCCTTTTTAACACCTTGTTTCTTCTCAGGAGACAAGGAGAAAAAACGACAAAATGAAGACAACAAAATGTAACAATGATCAAAAAGAAGCACATAATGGTAGGCTCTTGTCCAAAATATACAATTGCTTTATAAAAGGAGGAATGACTACTAGTAGCATATAGCTTAAAAAAAACTTATTTTCAATAAATTATCAGCCAAAAACTTGCTTTTACACCTTGAAAATAACACACTGGGAACTTTAATCAAATAAGTGTCAAGTTCATTTCAGCGCTTGTAATGTAAAATTGATCATCGATCATTGTTAACAAAATAGTTGTCGAATACGTTGTTGGTAATTTACAATCTATCGCTCTAGGGTCCAAATGGACACAACCTTGTTCGTTTTCAGCTCGCAAAAACCTGACCACGTATTCATAATAACAAAATTATAATGAATTTTAATCAGATCAAATCATTACACCAGCCACATGTATTCAATTGAGTTGATTCCACCCTGATTTATTATAGTGCAAAATGTGGCTGTATTAATTTTCAGTTACTAGTTTATAGAGTTAAGAGAAAAAAAATCAAATATTTGTAGCAAGGATATTCCAGCTGGAACGAATCAGTTATATGAAAGAGAGGTGACAATAATAAATAAAATTATTTAATATATGAAGCGATTGCTGGAGAACGAATTGATTTCCATTGCTAAAAAGAATAAATTGTTTCCTCCTGAAGTATTGGAGTTAATTTCACTAAAGTGTAATTTATAGACTTAAAGCAGTATTTGCAAAAAAAATTACTTCTACTACCTACTGAGTTATTTTTATAAAGTACACACACAATTTACAAGACATTATAACGCACATTTCAAACACGGTATGGCATGCAATCATCGGACATGAGGGGGCAGTGTAATTACTGCCTAGATATAAAAGAGAAAGATGTATAAGTGAAAAAAAAAAAACAATTGTGAAAAAAAAAATAAAAATTTCAGATGACCGGATAAATCAGCACATGTATGAATCGGCACATTTTTTAACAAGTTATATAAAGTCATTAAAAGTACGAACGACAAACAAACAAACAAAAATTATCCGAAAACCTAATCTTACCTAACCTAATTAAAACAAAAATTATTAGGCTAGGTGAAATTAGGTTTTCGGGCTAGTTTTTTTTTTCGTAATTTGATGACGTTATTGACTTTTAAGAAGTGTACTGTTCATACATGTGTTGATTCATCATGGAAAGATAATTTTAATATTTTTAAGGTAGGAATTCTGAAAATTGTTTTTTCTAGAATTATAAAAATAAATATATATATCGTATTGTAAATTTTTTGTGTAAAGTGCCAGAGAATATTTCTCACACTTTTTGTGTCAACTGTTGTTAGAGGTGCATAAATGTGGAGATAATCTTCTCGACCCAGAGAGCGGGCCGCCTATTGCTAGAGTAGGGCTTTTATTTATTTTTATTTCAAAGAATTATTAACTGTGTTTTATATGCTAGCGGTACTTGCCGGTAGCAATCTTATATTAATGAAGAATAAATCGATAGACACATATGTAAAATTTATTTAAGGGAAATGTAAAATTAATTGCACATTTATAATAATATAGAACTCGTGCAAAATCAAGATTTTGTCACCATTCAAAGTTAACCGTAATAATATTGAGATTTTTACAAAAGTTGCCAAAGATTTCTACAAAGGGTATACTTTAACATCGTCATTACGTAAGATTAATACTCCGTTACTCAATATGGATCAGTTCCAGGTATTTGAGTGCTTTTCAAACGTATTGAGATCATTACGATAAATGCAGGCACAAATTGATTCGTCTGCAGTCCACGGGTCTGTAAATGAAGCAATTTCTCTATTCCTAATGGAAACACGCTCTTAAAAAGTCCGGAGAGTTTCAATATTGAGTAATAACAATTACTTTCATGATTGGCGAAGTAATTCTCATCTGAGGAGCTTTCTACAATCGTGACTTCATTACCTCCAATTTCTTTAGATGAAAAGGATATTCGACTCGGGACAAGAAATGTCTGGATTTTTAACCTATTGAGTTCTAAATAATATTTCCAAAGAATATTTTTGTATAAATTTTAGGTTAGATGGTTTGGGCATGTAAAGTGGATGAACGAAGAAAGAAGTTGAAGGAGAATATATGACGCGAATGTGAATGGCTGGGGATGCTCGAGGAACACGTGGTACGATTAAGTGAACCAAATACTTGATTCGGGCCATGTCAAGAGTCGGAATAACATAATAGTATGTATAAGATGATGTATGAATGCGAATGAAGCAAGGGGTGCAAGGAGTTATTTCACCTATGTATGTATTACATAAGGCGATACAAGTATCCGATACTCGGCGACTCGAGTATAATCGCGATTACCGCAATACATCGCGACTACTGCAAGGAGGTTCGTACACAGGAATACGTCGCCGAAATTTTGCCAGTCTCCGGCCATCAGTTTGGCGAGACTATATATATATTCGTTCTAAAAGGCGACAATACTAATATTTCTTGTGATTTTTTGTCACAATGCGTGTGTTTTAGATCAATTCCAAGATACCAATATCTATCTTTGTTAATTGATAAACTAAAGTTTTTAAGACAAGATTTTTGTGCATAGCGCAAAGGGTAACAATTATTTTTATAAACAATAATTATAAGCCTGAAACACTCATCCAAGTTGAAAAAAACTTTCCGAGAAAAGATAAATGTCGCCGACAGGACTCGAACCTGCACCCTTTTGATTGCCGGTCAGATGCTCTACCGTTGAGCTACGTCGGCTTATCGCAAACCCGCCAGGTTAATCAATATATACTAGTGTTTCATTCAATAATTACTGTTTTTATTATTAAAAACAGTAATTAATAAAAACAGTAATTATTGAATGAAACACTAGTATATATTGATTACTTGGCGGGTTTGCGATAAGCCGACGTAGCTCAACGGTAGAGCATCTGACCGGCAATCAGAAGGGTGCAGGTTCGAGTCCTGTCGGCGACATTTATCTTTACTCGGAAGGTTTTTTCAATTTGGATGAGTGTTTCAGGCTAATAATTATTGTTTATAAAAATAATCTATCTTTGTCTTTAGACATAGGAGATCCTATTTTTATTTTTACATATAATTTTACCTGGATTATAAAACATTCATATTATATTTTTATTACTTGTTTATTTATTTTATTTAACCTTTCCTTTCTCGTTTTTTTTAAATGTATAGAATTACGCTTTCAATCATCTGTTAACCCAAAGGAATTTTTTATTACTGTATTTAAAGATATTAATGTATCTTCAACGTAGGAATACAGGAATTTTACAAGTGAAACGGGCATCGAACAATCGATTATAATTATGTTATATCTTGAAAAGTATTAATAGTAAAATAAAATATTCATGATAGCAATGTGGGTCTGGAGCTTTCGGTAGCGTTGCGTCTGAACTATCCGCGACAAGTTGCTTGCGACGTGAGTGCACAACTTAGGTATCGGATACTTGCATAGCCTTATGAAGACTAGTTTCAATATATACGAGTGGTAATTTAAGCCGATTATATTATTACACACATTATATTTCATATGAAAAGTACCGACTTGACATAGAGAAAAAAGTCCCATTTTGGAAATGCTTATTTTTTTAACTGACAATGGCATCTTAATTCTTCAACAATTGATACGTACAACACGAGTTAACTTAAATGAAAGTATTTCTGAACCGTACTAGAAACTATTTAATATTAAAAATAATAAAAGATTCTTGTTTAACCATTGTAAATAAAATAATATAGGCACAGTAACAAGAGGGATTAACTAAAGAAGTACAAATATTATACATCAGTTAAAATTGAGGTCTTAATAATGAGAGCCCCTTATCGAATATTGAATTTGCTTTCATGATGACTTCCAAGAAATAAATAATAAAGAATTTACAGCTTCTTTTTATTTGGACCAAATTGATAAAGCGGCCCTTATGTTCATTGTTACGCATTAGTTGTTTTGATTACGACACGAGTTAAACGGTCTACATGATTGTCTTATTACATTTTAAAAAATTACACTAATAAGAGAATATAAACGTGTAATGTATTTTAATGACTGAAATTCTAAAAAGCCAATCAAAATATTGTGTACAGCAGTTATAAATGAGTTAATTATATTATTGTTTGTTATTGTTTTGGATTTTGATGTGCTTGGACGTAAAATCAAAGAAGAGGTTGAATGATCAATTTGGATTATTAATACTATTTTCCCAGAGGTCATATCATCGAACAAAATCATGATCATTTCAATGCGCTTTTGATTGGACCATTATACTCTTCACCTTTGTTCTTGGTCCGTCATTTGACATTTGAACACGTGACCTTTTTATTCAATCGACATGAGAAATATCTTCTTTGATCTGATCCCGAGATCGGTCCGGTACCTCCTATCCCATGGTATTTAGTACCATGCTTTCAACCTCGTGGTATTTTTTGCATTTTAATTATGAAGGTAAAGATTATAAGATACTTAGGTCAGGAACTTATGTCATACTTTACGTACCTTAATTACGACCTGCCTTTTGAACTTCGAAATGACCTTTAAGTGCAATGCATTCCTTTTTCATCGGAACCGACAATGGATGGGAAAAAACCGCGTTAACAATAGAATCCTTTTAACATTTTATCGAACAACGAGATATTTATTAGAGAGGATGGTTTGAAGATTTGTAACATACAATGTAGGATATACGATCTTCTACGTGTCTGAGTACCGTTAGCTAGAGAAAAGATCTTAGCTTTCTACGTCTCGGTGTTTTTATCGAAAAACAGCAAACATGTTATTAAAATCGTCCAATTAAAAAAAAATATTATTATTTACTTATGACGTTCCAAAAAGAGAAAAAAATTTCTAATCTTCACTTTTTCTGCAACACGAGACCAAATCACGCAAAAGATGAATAATTCAACAGTAGATATTCTTTTTGGTTTCGATTTTAATTTCGTGATCTGAGTTTTACCGCTCTAAAAAAAGTTGCTGCGAATCACGAATCAAAACAAAAATAATCACCGACAATACTTTTCGAAGCAAATTACCTGTTTTTGCTAGCAATTTCAATGATTATTTTCTTACCTTTTCAACAAAAATAACAAAATTATTAGAGCAAAAAATACATGTGCCTAAGTTAGCCGTTAGTTATAAGAAATAAGATTTGTTTTTATGTAAGTCTAACCTTCCTCCTTTCCATCTCTTGGTGTCCACTCATTTAAGCCTTACAACAGACCCCAATAGAGTATTTTCACAAACTATGGATACCGTTAAAAATGTGTGAAAAATTAATGTTTCTGATTCTGATCCTTGCACTATAAATGTGTAATTTTTATATTGTTATTTATAATTATTGATTTTAAAAACGACTTAAAATTCCACATTCCGAAACGACTAAAATTGGCTGAAACGTCATTATGACGATGGTCGGCGTCAATAACGCTATATTCACGAACAAAAACGAACGTAAAATAATAGTAAAATACCATCGTTATTGTAATTTAAAAAAAAAATCAATTCGTAATGCCATAGTCCCACTCACTTTGGGCAGTTGAGACATCGTGTGCGGTGTTCACAAGAAGGTAAGTTTATAAATTTCAATGAACAATTTTTTGTAAAATTTAGTTTCTTTTCGAATTTATAAGTCTCTTTTGGTAATTTGACTAATTTCAGACTGCACTTGACATGATTTTTAACAAATAAGACGCTTCAGTATATATAATTTGAAATTAATAAGTACCTCTTCTTCAAATAAAGAATTAAAGTGTTCCTGTAAAGGGATTCAGAGATTGATAGAAAAGCACTCGAGAATGCTTGGATCTCCCAAGCGCCCAACACCTGTCATTCAAATTACCGGGTAAGTTATTGTACAGGAAAAAAACTCTCATCATCAATTCGTCGATAAATTATTATTCATCGGTAGCGAAGGCTCTGAAACGAATGCACAGAGTTCAGTCTTCATTATAATAATATGCACGGCTGCCCAAACGTTTCACATTGCATTAGTTGTCTAATAAATGTTATAAATCATAAAACTCCATAGAAAATAATTCATAAATAGAATCGGAATAATATCTCACGTTCTTAGAGGTATATGGACAGATCCGCGGCAGATGGGGGACGAGAGACGGAGCAGAATGGCGCTGTACAATCTCTACACGGATTCTATTTTTTATCTAAGCCTTTTCAAATCAATTAGAGATTCACCTGGGAGAAGGAAACCCCCAAGCAATATGGTCTTTTTGTGTCTAGGGAGGCTGTGAACCCGATGTAACGCCATTACTTTTGAAAGCCTGGCACTATTGCTCATATATGCGAAGCACGTTGTGAAGCACATGCTCGTAATGATGTAAATAAATCATTATAAACTTACTTCAGAACATTTGCTAAAAAAATTCTTAAACTAACTTAATTATGTTCTGAATAGATCGTTAAATATGTTCATAAAATGAATTAGATGTGTGCTGTCATAAATAGATGAATTTAAAAAACCGTTAATTGATTTAAACTGTTAACCGGTTTCGTAAAAACAAAAAAATTGAAAAGAAATAACAAAGTATAAATTACGAGAAAACGTAAGTAAATAATCACTATGTTAAAATGTGAAAAAACAAAAGGATATTGGATACGAAATACGCATTTAAGGAAGACAGATAAGTTTATCGACAACCCAACAAAAATAAAAACTTTGTGAAAAATTTAAGAACTGTAAAAATTAATAAAAATAGGAAATCATTTTTCTTAGGCAAATGTAAATCTCGACTACTATCAATGTACGATTTTATTTATATTAGAGTACTGATTTTATTTTTAAGAAACTAAATATTCGCAACTTGAGAGAGCACATTAAAATATATCCTGCTGCATCAATTGTTTGAAGAAAGAACACGCACTAGAGCCCTGCGACAATCACATGTGAAATCTTTTAATATTTCAGTTTGTAAAACCTCCTATGGACAAATAAGTTTTAAATGTAATGCTATGAAGCCATTCAATTCCCTCCCTAGTGATATCAGAAATACGCAAAATAAATGTTCCTTTAAAGGTAAGATCATTGATCACCTCCAATAAACCTGTCAGCTTCAAAAATTATTTTATACCTTTTAATTAGAAAGATTTTGAATATATCTTTTTTATCTATGTCATCTAAATATTCTAGCTGAACAACCGCCCCTGTAAATTGCCATTTCAATACAGGTGTTTCATGCCTAGTGAGATGGGCAATACGTCCGCCGATAAGAAATATTCATACATATGTGATAAATAAATAATCAACAATGAAATATTATTATTAACATTTCAACTAAGTTCAACAAACTGAAATCAACTAACAAATCAAGGGAATAAAAAACCCATTTCTGTCAAAAGTATCAGAAAATTTCGTAGCATAAAGTATTATTTCATAGCAAAACTATAAATTAAATTGGTGAGATATTTGAAAATTTTCTCTTTATAAATAATAATTTGACATATGAAATAGTTCATAAATTACGACGAATTTATTCAATAAATTCAACACATAAAGATCGTTGACAATTTATACGGTATATCCGCGTCAATTTCTTCGAATGGAATCACACATGATGTGGCAACCGTGAGCGAAATGAGCAATAATCAATTCAATTTCCTCGTGCGTACGTTTGATATTTTCAAAATTGGAATTGTTCGGTTAGTAGTTGAGTTGATTAATTAATAATTAAACATAAAATGAATAAATATCAACACAAATATCTAAACAAAGTCTACAAGAAGAAGCAATGTAATATGACTTCCTTTTCGAAAGAAAACAAAATCGCAAAACTCATTACTATATAGAGCCATGAAGATCTTTCAAGAAATACAAAGCCAATATAAAAGAAAGGGAAAATGTTTCGAAATTTAAGAAGGACGTGACGAAATACGCAAAGAGCAATTTTTAATGTCGTAATTTTTTAAGTTTGATTTCTAATTCTTAATTGTATGTAGATATTATGTTCATATTTGAATATACGTAACCTATGTACATATGTTATATCTTAAGTTAAATAAAAAAAATTAAATAAATACGTTGGGTTCCTACCCAGGCGCCGTTGATTCAATTCCTCGCTAACCGGGTTCTATATGATTGGATAAACACCATTTTACGTTCATTGTGAAGGTAGAGTTTTTTCAAATATTTTCAGGTTATTCGTAATGAGGGAATGTTTGTTTTTCTTTCAAAAATGAAATGTGTTGCGTGTTGTGAAAAAAAGTACCTAATCATAAATTCACATACATTATATTTTAGCTCTACTTATGGATAAAACTATAAGATTACATCCTATTACTTATAGAATCAACATTGACCTTATTGTCACTTTATATATTTAGTACGTCACAATACAGATTTGAAATTTTTTTACAAATATCTCTTTTCAGTGCAGAATTTTTGTCTTTTCTCTTTTTACCATGCATTTTCAAGGGTAACCGGTTTTATAAATGTGATGGCTTGGCTGTATTTATGCGGGTTCCCATAACTAAAAAAAAACGTTTTTTGTTGTTGTTGTAAGTACCTACTGTGAAAAAGGAAAGGAAATTGAAATTTAAAATAATTAGAAACATGGACTCGCGGTTAAGTACCTACCTATAATATATTTCAGAAGGCGATTGTTTTTATTCTGTGTTTGAATGAGTCATATTTATTGCTTACCCAGAAAAAAATATTCGCAGTTTTCATCTTGATAAGACTACTTACACTAACTAATCATCACGCCATTTCCCCTTAAGGGTAGGCAGAGAGTACGAACCGCCACTTTTGCTTCATTCACATTCATACATTATATTCTGTTATTCTGACTTCTGACATGGCCCGACTCAAGTATTTGATTCAATTGATCGTGACATGTCTTCCTAGAGCGTCCCCAACTTCTTCTTACATCACATTCGCGTCATGTATTCTCCTTACACTCCTTTTTTCGTTCATTCGCTCTAAATTCCCAAACCATCTAAGCATCCCTTTCTTAATCTTATTCATTACGCCTTGCATTTTTGCGAAACTCATAATTTCAGAGATCTCACTTCTACAGCATTCAAACTACTTTTATCCATCCTCTGCCAGTTCCACGCCTCACTGCCATACATCAGGGTTTGTATCAGCTCTCCATAGTGGACTGCTTCTTTAGATAAATTACCTTATGACAGCGGTACATTATTATAAACAGGGCACATCAGTTTTAATGGCGTGTTATATCGAGTTAATCGGTGCTTGTGACAATTTTACTTCTGGCACAATCTCGGTCACACGCGAGACATAAACAAGAAACACAATTTGTCACAGATTTAATATGAGAACACAAGTAAGACGAGCACTCGGAGATTCTCAGTAAAAAGATTGAGCACGCGACTACCGGCATCTGTGTTCAATCTGGCAGACTAAAAATCTTAAACATTTTACGTTGTACTAACGCTGAGAGCGTCGTTGTAACTTCTCTTTGGTTACGACAAAAAATTTTGACGCTATATTATACACTTGTAGTCTTTTATTAGTCACTGATATATTTATTTATTATTTTTCATACTTTTCACAAAACTTAGAAATGATTGAAAAATATATATAAGTAGACAAGAATTAGGAATAACAAATAGTACAAGTAAGTAAACTTTTGTACATTAATGATTTAATGATACTTAAGATGTCTGTATCTAACATGCAAGAAGTAAAAGGTTGATCGGTAAAGTATAAAAAGTCATGGGGGGCTGTTTTATAACCATTTTATGATGTGGGTCAAAAGATTGTCTATAAGTGATTTTGAAAACGTCAACGGTAAATACAGCATCATTAAGCAGTTGAGTCACTCTGGAGATTGGACTTTGTTATATGAGTACCGCACAAGAGTTCCAACAGCTCCCAACCGTCTGAAGCCAGTGAGACTACGACATCCCCAATTGGGGTATGTTGTGAGGCTGAAGGTAGTGGGGAATGGAAGTAGATGGGGAAGAGGAAGGTGGGAAAGCTTCTGGCTATTCAGATCTGGGCATTAAACACGGTTAAAGCCATTTCAAGCGACGTTTCGATTCTGAATGGTGGTATTTCACCAGGGCGATATTGATAGCATCTTTTATTCTGGAACGTGCGCAAATATAACATATATTATCTTTAATTAATTAATTGTGAAACAACACAAATTAATTAAATAAAATTGACTTGCGAACGCCGGGATTTGAACACGCAAACTACCGAGCCATAGCCGAGAATCGCAACCACTCAACCACGGAAACTTTTATTAACTTCTATTTCCCAGGCCGTGTTCTGGTAAATAGAAGTTCTGGCTTTCGGAGCATAAAATAGTGCGTGGGATCTCCCACGAGTATACTTTTTAGGAACGTACAAGTTAAGATCTTTCAACATAGGCTGATTAGATTAGATGTGATTCCAGAGATTAACTTAAAAAAAGGTTTGCTTTAAATGAAAAAGATAATATAAAATACATACAATACCATATTAATTGTTTTTGTGTTTAATTCGTAGAAATCAATTTAATTTTTTTTTTAATATAATGTAAATATAATTTAATAATGTTATCATTAAGTTCTGTAAGTATTTTCAGTTTTTATTATTGTGGCAGCTGTTTCGGCGTTCAAAGCCATTTTCAAACTGCGGTTAATCCACATTGTGACGACTTATTTATATGATTTTATTTACTCCCACCAATACCATTATTTAATTAGACTTACATAATTTTTTTTTAAATATACAATAGCTCCTAAATAATCATTTCTACGTAAAAAAAATAT
The DNA here is from genome assembly GCA_022606495.2 of Halesus radiatus. Taxonomy (NCBI): domain Eukaryota; kingdom Metazoa; phylum Arthropoda; class Insecta; order Trichoptera; family Limnephilidae; genus Halesus; species Halesus radiatus. Next base: position 59,632 of record JAHDVE020007698.1, read on the forward strand.
TAAAGTAGTTATCTCTCAAATTTTATACGGGAAAACTTTATTAAACGTTAAATAAAACAAATACTTTGTTAAAACCACGAAATTATTGTATTTTTACGCCAACCGGTTAAGACAAAAATAATAATAACTAAATAATAAAACAGAGTTATCGTATAAATAGGTATAGAAAACAATAGAGCGAGACAAATATTACAAAAAAAGTGAGTAAGAGAAACCGGTTCAAAAATAAAAATACAATAAATTCGTGGTTTATAAAGAAGTGTTTGTTTTATTTAATATGATATCAAACCACAAAGTGATTACTTCTTATACAAATACTAATTAAACTTGTCGATATTTGAGGTGAATATGTTTCAAAGTGTATTTAGGCGAGAAATAATAAAATAAAATAATAAATTCAGGGACAGAGCGGTAAGAACGTTGACTCTAGAACTAGAGGTAGCGGTTTCAAATCCTAATGAATGTAGTTTTTGTCATTTGCATTTATACGTTTTTTAAACTTAATGCTCAATAAGGAACTCGAGTCCAATTTAATGATGACATTCAAACTTAAATATCAAAGCATTTTTTTTTAAAGTTAACTTTCATAGTTTCAATTTTTCAAAGTAAGCCAAAACTCTTCAAATTTATGGCTGTTCGGTTTTGATTTTGAGGTTAGAATGTGAAATTTCAAAATAAGGATGAGCTTTACGAAGAAGTAAGGAAATTATGTTCCTTTTTAGAAACTTTAACTCAAAGAATAACAATAGTATTGATCATTAACATTATTATAATATCTATATTGATAATTGGTTTTCTCTTGAATACTATAATTTCTTTCATTAATAATAGTTGTTAATATTGAACAACAATTATAGAGCTTAAATTCACCCAAATCAAGTTAAAATTTTTCCAAAAAAAAAAACAAAACGTATTTAAAATACAAAACAAAATCGAAAAATAAAAATTTACATACTAATCCAAAAACAAAATGCGCACCTGACGTCAGATGTTCAAAATTTATTTGTACCAACATGACAAGGTGTTTCGATGAGATGATTTTTTATTCACTTTTAAATAACGATTTATAAATTCAATTATATATAATAAAAGTGATATATTCAGAATCGGCGTTGGCTGATCTATTTTAATATGTTTTTTAAATCAACATATTTTTCACTGGAGTTCTGTATTATGAAATTGGGAGTAATATATCGGGATTCATGTTAATTTCTACATTCTATGTTATTTGAATTAATATTATATAAAATCTTGTACATTTATAATAGCACTCACCGAGTCTCGCATAGATTAGGCGCAAATAAAAACTTATTTTTTAAACACCTTTTTTTCCCAGGAATTGACAAGAATCCCATCAAATTAACGTAATATGTAATTGATAAGAGAGGCTTCTTTAAATTCCGTTAAATCCTTTTATCGTGCAACACTCGCGACATATCTTAATTGTGTTTTGAAGAGTGCAAAACATAAATTTAATCCTGAATTATGCATTATGCTTTTAAATTCCGATGCAACCGTCGGGGTCAAAATGTTAATCTTTGTTAAAATTATGTAAATATTTGCTTTCAGTCAATGTAAATTTTAAAATATGCAATATGATACATCGCACATCTGCTAGAGTCAAAATATTTGTATTGGTGTTAATAATAGATCTAGTCTGCGATACGCATTTTTTTTTAAAATTATATTTTTCTATAAATGTCGTGGAACGTGAGATCATCGCAATAAAAAGAATTTGCATGAAAATCCTAAAAACATTCAGACAAACATAATTCAAAGCAAAACTCTAGTTTGAAAACGATATTTTTGAATTAACCCGCGTTGCCCAAATCCAAAAATGTGTTTTTTTTTAAACTTTTGACACTATTTACGTATTTGAACCGTTCGTTTTTTTTTATATGAATACCGCACAAGAGTTCCAAACTGCTCCCTACCGTCTGGAGCCAGTGAGACTATGGCATTCCCAATTGGGGAATGTTGTGAGGCTGAAGGTATTGGGGAGGGGAAGGAGAAGGGAAGAGAGAGGTGGGGAAATGCCTGGCTATTCAGATCTAGTCACCAAACACGGCTAAAAGCCATTTCAAGCAACGTTTCAATCCTGAATGGTGGTCTTTCACCAGGGCGATACTGAGAGTATCTTCCACTCTGGAACGTGCGCAAATATACTATACATTATTTATAAATTAATTAATTGTGAAACAATACAAATTAATTAAATAAGAATTTCTTGCGCACGCCGGGATTTGAACCCGCGACCTTCGGATTCGTAGTCGAGGGCCTTACCCCTCGACCATGGAGGCCGTCAAAACATTTTTTAAACATTTTAAATAAGTATATGTATCACACGTCCGAAGCTTTTCACGGTCTGTCATATGTGAAAATAGTAAATATCGTATCTTTTACGAATCATTTTTTAATATTTGTGAAACGGTTTAGTATTTTTAATTAGTATTGTTTTGCTTTTTGGACCTTTGACGCCTATAAATTGTTAGTATTAGCTACTCAAATACTTCCGTTGATTCAAAAATGTTTCTTCGGAAAATTTTAATCTAGTAGGTAAATGAACATCGACAGTACCGAATCACTTGTGCCAATTGTGAGATAAAGTTGATAAATGCCAACTCTTCTCATTAGATTTCATTATCAAGGTAATTTTTCCTTATATTACGTGTTAATTTCTTTGCCGTGGTTATTCAATTAATCTTTTCCCACAGTGATTAATTCACATGCACAAAATCATAACTCATCACAGCCTACTTCGATGGATTCAACTTAAAGATGAAGAGATTTCAATCTGAGACAAAACGTCGGCATTTAGAAATTCTCCTTACATCGTGGGATTCGGTATCCATGTTATAGGAAAAGCGGATGTTAGAAGAAGCGTGGATTACGTTAATTATGACGAGTTCATCGGATTTTTTGTCAGTTATCTAACAAGAAACTTTATTTAAAATATATTTAGAGCTTAAAACATTGAAAGATAATTTGTAAGCTCCCTTGCAATACAACGTATTTTAAAAATTTTATAGAACTGGAACCAAGGCGCAATCTTGGGGAACTCCTAAATCGGTGTAAGAATATTGATAAGAATATTGAAAAAATACTTGTCCTTGTAATTTCCTTATATTATTGTATCAATTAAACATCATTTTAAAACTAGGCGAATACGATGCAAGACTCCAACGTCCCGGGGCCAGTGAGACTATGGCATCCCCAATTGGAATATATTGTAAGATAAAATAGTGTGGGAGGTGAACGAGCTTCGGGAGAGGAAGGTTGGGATGTACATGGCTATTTAGATATGTTCACTAAACACGACTAAAAGCGTTTCAAGTAAAGTTTCGATTTCTGATTGTTGATGTTTAACCAATGTTAACTGAGAGTATCCACCACCCTGGGTTGCTAAAGTCAAACTTGACGCGGTTTCGATAGGTCGAGCAGTTTCATTTATGGAAAATCGGCTGGATCGTAGGTTTTTTTTAATTGTTGGCACAATAACGTCAGAACTGAGCAAGCGCATTGTTCACTATGATTGTATAAGAGGGCATTGTTACAAGGCCCGTGGGAACACTGTTTGTGATTAGTTTCTCTTAATCTGGAAGTATCACATCACATGTGCACGAGACACACAAATTAAAATAACATGCGAAGGGACGGAAGACGGAACGAGAGAAAATTGAAACTAGAACCATTTAATAATACTTATGCTAATTGTGAAAGTATGTCAATCAGTTCACAACTCTTAAAAAAATGGACTTTGATTATAAAATAAGCATAATAGAGCACATCGATTCTTAAACAACAAAAAAATAGTGGGTACCGAGCAGTTAGGGCCAGGTCGGCTGAGTGACCAGTGACAACATGTGAAAGTTTTTTTTGTACGAATTAAAAAAAAAACTAATGATAATTAGAAATCTAAAATAATTTCACCGGAGACCAAAATGCCATGAACGTTTTTTACGCCAAATAAGCTAAGGGAAAAATGGTTAATGTTTTGTCGGGTACGTCCTGATACACCCTGTAAAACTTGAACGCGAACGAAGGGATCAAATGAATAAAAACAAATTGTTTAAGAGACTTAATCAACATATCACGTGTCATAATTACATGCAAGAAATGTACATATAATCGTGATGACTTAAATTACGAAGTAATTATTAATGCATATTATGATAATTTTAATAAACTTATTCGTATAATTATTTCTGTGAAGTATTTTAATCTCTGCTTTATCAATTATATATTACAAGGGATCGCTCTTATTGCCAATTCCGTCTTGCGTGTTGGAATGTAATCTCAAAAATTTAAAGTAAGGTATTTTTGATGCACAGACATGATATCATTATTTAAAGTATATTTATATTTTTAATATTAAGTATTCTTAACAAAATTACTCTGTAATCACCACTTTATTAATATATACATGTCAACATGTTTCGAAATCGAAGTTTTCGTCATCAGGAATATACAGAATACACATAATAGTTTTCTCTAAATTCCTGGTGAGGAAAGTTTCGCTTTCGAAACATGTTGATATGTGTATATTAATAAAGTCGTTAATACAAAGTAATTTTTAATTAATTTATTAATAATGATGTCACAAAGTGAATACCTTTGAAGAAATTATATTAAGTATTATTATTTCATTAAAGAAGATAATATTAACCTTGCCGATACAACGGCTCTAACAACTGAGCTAATGAGACCAGTTTATTTTACGCCATATTTTTTGATAGCACACCTCAAATTCAAGACGTCAATATTATCCTCCATTAAATCCTATATTATTGGCTGCTATCTTTATAATGATAACAAAGTTCTACCTGAGAATAATTGAAATCTAGATAGTGTCTCGGATATACTTATCCGATTTTTATTTATGTGGGACATACATCTATTGAATTTTCTACGAGTCTAGAAAGAATATTCAAATTATTTAACAACTCATTGAAGCTTATATACCTCATTGTATTATTATTTTCTTAGATGACTAAATATTTCAATGAGGTTCGTAAGTTTCAATAAGTTATTGAAATAAATTGAATATTATTATTTCACTTAAAAAACGTTTTATTCCTTCCCCCCCTCAATAACTTCAGCATCACAACATAGGTAGCCCAATTCAGGATGCCACATAGTCTCACTGGCTTCAGGTTGGGAGCAGCTGGGGTTGGGAAAGATGAAGGTGGGGTAGTACCTGGATCTTCAAATCTGGTCACCAAACACGGCTAAAGCCGTTTCAAGCAAACGTTTCTATTATGGATGGTGGTATTTCACCAGGGCGATACTTACAGGATCTACCACACTGGAACGTGCCGCAAATATACTACATATTATTTTTTTATGAATAAATTTTGAAATAACACAATTTATTCAAATAAAATTTACTTGCTCAAGCCGGGATTTGAACCCGCGACTGCGAAAAGATTATTTTTTTATAAATTTCTTAACACATACGTCAGTTATCACACTATTTACAAAGAAATAACATTGTTCAAAATATCAGCTGCCAATTTAACGCAGACAATAAATTTACTTGGTCTTTCTTCACATGAGAAAATGAGTACAGAGAAAACAACAATTGTTTACATCACATTCCAGTATTTTCTTCCAACGCGGCTTTCGGCTACATCGAAGAATATAGCACGCGTGATTCGTACACATTATTATTATAATAAACGGTAAAAAAATTATTTAGGTATCATATTTACTCATATTATATAGCATATGCAAGATAATTCGAAAAATTAACATCACATGAAAGAGAATCTTAGGACTTAAAAAAAATATTAATTTTAATTTAAGGACCAGCACTCAAAAATGGCGCTAAACATCACTTTGCAGGTTGCTAACTGAAGCAATACTACAAATGATTTTTTTGTAAATTCTATACGGTTATTTAGAAAAATGTACAGGGTTTGAAGAGGTAAAAATCGTCAAACTGAAATCTTCTAAATTCTATGACATATGTACCGAAATTTCTAAAAATAGGATGCAGTTAGAACTCCAGTTAGGGTATTTTTTTTTTATATTTCTCCTTAAATTACAAAGAACCGTTGTTGCCAGTACTCAAAAATTCCCATAAACAACACTTTGCAGATTGCTGACTCGAGCAATACCACGCATGATTTATCTGTAAATTTTATCCGAGTAGTTAGGAAAAATAATAAGGTTTCAGAAAGCAGAAATCATCAAACTTTAATAAAATATTCGCACATAAACAACGTCACCACTACCCATCTATCGAATACTATCACGATACCAGACACAAGAAGTAACCCAATAGTTTCAACAAAAACCATGACTTCCCTTGCTCAAAGACAATTTTCATACTTGGAACCAAAATTGTTCGAAATCATACCCGATACATGGAGAATGAAAAGTACAAACGTCCTGCGTAAACTGATCAATGTTTGGTTTCTCCATTTAGGGAGGGTAAAAGCGAATATATGCTGATTAATAGATATGTACAGTTTTAATAAAATCATCATATGTAATTCATTATTACTCTACACTAAATTTAAAAAAATGCACATCATACTTTAATCTATTATACTTAATAATTTATACTTTTTCCTTTATACTTTAAATTTTTACATCTCATATATAATTCATTATTACTCTACAGTAAATTTAAAAAAAAATGCATGTCGTACTTTTAAACTTTTATACATTATAGTTTAAACTTTTATACTTTATACTTCAAACTTTTACAACTCATACGTTATTCATTATTAATCTACAGTAAATTTAAAAAAAATGGATATCATACATTAAAAACAACAAAAAAAACAATTCAATTTTTTCTTTTTTTTTAATTTTACTTTTTTTATTTTTTCATGTATAATATTCATATGAACTAAACTTGTCAATTTGACCGTCCTAAAATGGGATTTGTTCCTAGTTGGACAGTCAAAGCCTCCTTAAATATGTTTGTTAAATAACGTGTGTTTCAAATAAATATTATTTTAATTTTTTTATCAATCGTTAATTTCTATGCAATACACCCCCCAAGTGTCTGAAAATATGTGTACTTTGAAAATTAGTGAAAGCTATTTTGCAATATTTAATGTTTTACCTAAAATTATAGAACGTATTTCTTATAGAATTTAAAAGATTATTAACTTTCAAAGCCTTGTGCATTTTATTAATTACCTGTATAAAATTAACATATAAATAATTCGTATTTTTACTTAAGTTAGCAACCTACAAAGTGCGTATTTTTGGATGCTGACCGTTAAACACGTTGAGATTTTTTTTTGTTTTTGTTTATTCACTCATTATGTAGAATAGGTAAGAGATGTCTAAAACTAAGCATGCGAAATAAAATATGAAAGAGAATATTGAGTTTTTTTTACGTTTTCCTAATTTCAATTTAACAATTGAATTGAAAAAATCCGTGGCAAATATTTTTATCTTTGTTAGATCTGCTAATAAATTATCACAGCAGTTCGCAAAATAAATGAACATTTATTGCGGTCGAAACACATCACAAAGGCGTATCATACAACACGGTAATTTAAGCAAAATATGTAGCGCGCTAACAAGTGACTAATTATCGCGATATCCAATTAGGATACGACTCTTCCTTTATCGGCAACATACAAAAGGAATACCTACAAATGTAATTTTAATTGTGCACTTATTTTGCGTATTTTATTGTATTGGTATGCATTATGGTTCAATGTGTTCTCACATCAGGAATTTATAAACAATGGTTAGAGAGAAAATACAATTTTTACTTGTGTTGAAGCAATTTTCTGTACCTGTAATTGCTTGTAACAATCACATTAGTATTATGAAAGAATGACTGTGTTTTTGAAAAGCTGTTTGGTTTTAATTACAACTTTGAATTAATATACGCTGTTATATTGTTAAAATTAGGTCAAAATATGTTTATTTCTTCAAATGATGTAAAAATATTGTGGAGTCATATTTATTAAAACAATAAAAATTACTTTGTTTAAAATCACTGTATTTAATATGTAAATATCTACATGTTTCAGTACCAAAGCTCCCCTCTTCAGGTGAATTATTTATCCTGAAGAGGGAAGCTTTTTCTAATTACAGCTTTGAATTTATGTACGCTGTTATATTGTTAAAATTATATCAAAATAAGTTTATTTCTTCAAATGATGTAAAATTATTGTGGAGTCATATTTATTAAATCAATAAAAATTAATTTGTTTTTAATCACTGTATTTAATACGTAAATATCTACATGTTTCAGGAGCAAACCTCCCTTCTTCAGGTAAAGTATTTATCCTGAGGAGGGAAGCTTTGCTCCTGAAACATGTAGATATGATAGGTTTTAAACAAAGCAATTATTATCGATTTAATAATTTCATTTAAAATATAACTTTATTCATGCGTGTAAAATTCTCTGAGATACAAATGAAATTTTATAAATTTAAACGAAATGCATTAATTTGTCGGATTTATTACGAAAATTTTCAAGCTAATTAAATGTTTCAGACCAAAAAATAAGCCTTGCTTTCACCAAAATCACCAAAATTTCTCGATTATTGGGTTCTGGAATTACGAAAATTGAACAGTCTTTTCAGTCACTAGGAAACTGGGTAGCATCAATGGGTAATGGTATCAACAAAAATAAATGACATGAGTACCTCAAAATCAAAAGGTACCTAACCACCAATTACACCTTTTTGTGAATTTGAGAGAAATTGTGTTCGATATGAAAGTTTCTATGAGGAAAATATAATTTATTTTATTTTAATAAAAAAAATATATATTTAAAATACAAAGTTAAATTTTTCACATAGAAGTTGTCATGGCGAACATAGTTGCATCAAATGTAGGACAAGGTGGAAATGGTGGTTAGATTCCTTTTGATATTGAGGTATTCATATTGCACAAAGATACTCGTAAATACAATGTAAAAAAAAACACGCAAAAAATAAACCACATGAAAAACATACCTTTTTATTGCAAAACCTCTGTTAATGATGCCGCCATTCTCTTCAAAGAGCACTCAAACAACAATATTGTCAAATATTAATATATTTTTAAACACTAATGAATGCATCAATCATTTAACAAAAAGTTCCAAAAAGCACATCAACAAAAAATAACCGGCGTCAGAAATGATATTCTATCAATATTTTATAAGTGTTCCAATTTTAAATTCTTTATTATATGTTTTTTTAAAACCTTAGTATTAGATCGTAAACTGTTATGTTATGTCATTTCTTTTACGTTTCGGTTCGTACGCGCCTTCGTGCTCGGAGCTAGCAGGTGGCGAGCGCATGCGCATTGGTCGCAGTCGGTTTGACGTTTGACGCCAGTGTTGTTTGCGCGGGACGGTTCGCCATTCGCCGCCAGGGCGCGCGACGCTACTGGCTGCCGGCGGCCATTGTGCCAACCACCGCTAGCGGGACCGGCCGCCCATTGGTCCATAGCCTAACGGACGGTGGTGCAGAATGAATATTCGAATTCATAACAGTAGAGGATAATTATACCATCATGGACCAACAATTCTTGGTAGAGCCCGCCTGTCTTTAGGAAAACCGATTTTTTTAATAAGATTTAAGAACAAGAGTCCCAACTGTGTGTTGTGAAGATAAACACGGCTAAAACTATTTCAATCAAAGTATCGTTTCCAGATGGAAGTCTTGTGGGCGACACTGAAAGTTTCTTTCAATTTTTGTATAGAATCAGAAATCGTGTGGTGAATCAACACAGAGGGAGTACCGGTAATAGTAATGAGTGAATACTGTTACTAGCCAAACAAAACAAAAACGAAAAAAAAAACTTTTGTAATAATTTTACAATATGAGCGTATGAGTTACCATTCAGGCACCTCGGGATAAGTTACCGGTGCCTTTTTTTTACATTTTAATAATTAGGTGCGGGACTAAAAAAAAAACGAGCATTTAAAACAATCGCAGCAATTAACGAAGGTTAGAATTTTTGGATGAGAATGGTAAATGAAGCGTCAGCAAATAAGTAATTATCGAATTTCTAATAAATAACAACAACACTTTTTTTTTGGATACTAAGTTTTGCTAAACCGATAAAGAAGTGTTTTGTCTTTTGAACAGCGTTTAATATGTCCATGGAAAACTTGTTCATCACTTGAAAATGTGCCCCGCGAATAACTACATAAAACACACACATCAAAACTTCATATAAATACCTTCTATATACACATTATAATTAACCAAAAAAATATTGCTTACTTTTGTCGTCCTTGTTTGTGTATTCTTTGTTTATAGAACATTCAAATTTTACAATTATTTGAAAAAAGACATACATATCTTCGGTAGTTCTTCGACCACCGCCAGAACATTCCCGACTTTCGGAAGATGCCGAAGGAAAGCTGGCACACGCCGTGTAACGGGCGCGAGGCAGGGGCAGACTGCTAACGACTCATTTAAATTTACGGTCATCGTAAATAATTATTATTACGATTTAACATATTATTTTAAGCAGGGAACTTTCAAGAAGGTTTTTATGCGGGTCGACCTTTAATAAAAAGGTTAAGCAATATTACTTGTAAAATCTAAAAGAGAGAAATATTGTTTCATCACAAACTGAAATAAATACACCACAATCTTATTTTTTAATGCAAAAATTAAGCTTTGCATAAACTTATTTTTAACTAAAACAAATATATAATCTGATACTAACTTAACCCCTTCAGACCAGAATTAAAACTGGCAGTCATAAAATATGCATGGTGCTCGTTACATTGCAGCATTATTTGAAAGCATGTTTTTCAATACTGAAGTTATTGCTACTTTCATTTGAAAGAACATTAGGTCTCAGTGGTCGTGTTTCACATGAAAAAGACAAATCGTATACTCTATGCAAGAATTAACGTAAAAAAACGTTAAAATGAAAATTTTAAAAAAAAGTACGCTTTTTTAAATCGATTGAAAAAATGGGTTAGGAATAAATAAAAAAATCAAATTTAAAAAGGGAAAAAATGGATAGCGCCTGAACGAGTAGCTGAAATCTAATTAAAAAATAGATTGTAAAGCTAATAATAATGTAGCTGTAACACTGAGGGTGGCCAGAGATTTTACGAAAATTAACGCATTAAAACTTCTATACACATCACTAGTGCGGAACAAGGTTGAATATATCTGGACTGTGTGGTCTCCACACTATAACGCACATTCTCACACAATATAAAGAGTTTAAAACAAACTACTAAGGTTTATAAATTATAAACTAAATATACTAAAAGAACAATTAAACTACAGTTATCTGTTACGATTAATGAATCTATTAAATTTGAGTGATAGACAAATTATTTTCGATTTAGCGTTTCTATTTAAAAGCTTATATAATAAAATTGACAGCCCTAATTTACTTCAGCTAATAAACATTCATGTACCGGCCAGAAACACAAGATATCATTACTGTTCTATTACAAGAATACTGCAATGGCCGCACGATTTATCACTACGTCACATAGAATTCAAAACTTTGGAAATATATATATATGCGCATATTATTTACAGATATTCTTGAATTTTTTCTTGGTTATTACATACGCTCATAAGGCTTATTATTGCTTACATATTCTTCACATTATAGTATATGTCTTATACTATATGTTATACTCTGTAAAAGCAGAAGGGGCGTTATTGATAAAAAAAAAAGTTTAAGCAATACTAGTAAATAGAAAACTATGACTGCCAGTTATTAATCGCTCTAAAAAGGGAGGAAATTTTTTCTACTCTACTTTATATCTACTTTCAAATATACGTATAACTCAATACAAAAATTACAGTACATAGTTTAATTAATTACAAAAAATAATACAATAGAAATACCAATAAAAATAATAAATAATTTATTATCTTTATTTTTCTTTAAATTTAAAAACAATAAATATACTCGTTGGAATTTCCCGTGCTGAGGATTTCGTTTACATAATAAAACATTGGTTTTTTACCTATTTGCATGAGATATACAGAAAGTAAAAAGAACAATAGGAAATGTTACAAAAATAAGATCGGGCTCCAATACAACAATTATAGTTACATATTAAAAAAACGGCATCAATGCCGAAAGAATTATTCGGATTCATAAATAATGTTAAAAATACTTTAATTTAAAATCTCTCTATCAGTCCTCCGATGATGATCATAAAATGAGGTGTTGTATCATTTTCCATGGCGAACCTCCCGTAATCGTTAGCGCGTTAAACTTTTTGCAGTTAAACGAAGGGTGTGATTTTTAGTTACAGCCTCCGCCGTTACTGCCCATAACGTAAACTCTGGCTCTCGCGCCTTGTCCGCCTAAACCAAAGGAGAGAAGATAAAACCGAAAAATAAATATTATTTGAAGACCAAATTATAAAAAGCTTTTAATCCGACATTAAAGAGAAGAAAAAATAATCAAAATATTGAGGAATTTCAGTGAAAAATATCATAAGCTACGTTGATTCTGAATATGTACATAAAATTTTATTATACATATTATCCACCTATATGCTCATTCGCACAAGTAATTTATCGTATTTTAAAACAGATATAAACGGTTCGACTTGGGTCTGATGTCATTTGAATTCGGTCTAGAAGCCTCTGCGGAAAAATTCACAATATGGTGACGTCATCCGGCACATAATCACATGGTGCCACTTAACACTTAAATCATGAAAAAAAAGGTTTTTCTAGAAAACGCGTTTTAGAAAATACAGAAATTTAAGTCAGAAGGTAAAAATTGTATATAAAATATTGACTGATAAAAAAAAATGGAACCGGCATTCGACTAAATAACTTAGAAGCGTTAGAAATAAGGGAAGCCAAAAACAGTAATAGTAGACTCATAAATAATCAAATAAATTTAAATAAAAGTCCAATTCTTAAATTATTCCCAATAAACAAAGTACACACACTTCCCGGTCAGGTACCTGCTGATCACCCACCCTTGGCGCTCCATTCGCCGGTTTTTATCAATCTATAACACATGTGTATCTTAGTTCATAGTTTAGTTGTATACTGCCCTGAAGAAGCTACGATAGTAGCGAAACCCGGTCGTCAAAAGTATAGATAAAAGTGATTTAAACAAAGTTATTGTTTTATTTTTATTTTAAAAGCTGTATAGGTGATAATTAGGTGACATAATTCAACATACGTATGAATACGTAGTGATATCAAGTCATTAAATGTACGAAAAACCAAATCTAACCTAACCTAATTAATACGTATTTTTCCTTTATAGTTAAAAAAATTATTAAAGATTATTTACGTCATATTTAAGATTATTTACGTTAGGTTAGATTAGGTTTTCAGCTAGTTTTTTTTCGTGCTTTTAATGACTTTATATCCATTTAAAAAAAGTGTGCCGATTAATACGTGTGTGGAATTGTCATAGAACCGATAATTGATGCGATGAGACCAAACTTTTTCATTTGCCCTGATAAAAGCCCGCCATACCGAAATTGAAAAGTTACTTGAAACGACAGTGATCGTGTTCAATGATCAGGTCTGAATAGGTAAGTACTTCCTAAATATTTTATTCATCACTCCCTGCAACCTCACAACTAACCCAATTGGGAGCAGGGGGGACTGAGACAGCCTCACAACATAACCCAAAATAAGAATGTAGTTATCTCACTGACTCTTGTATGGTATTCAAATGAAAAGAAATACAGGGGTCGTTTGTTTACTTCCTTAAATACCACAAAAATATAAAATTAGAGAAAACAGAGAGACTTACAACTTTCTTGCTTACATAAAATACGATTTAAGATTGATTAAAGACTAGATAGAAATCTGAGCGAAGTTTAAAACTAATCTCTTCGAAAAGTCAAATCCATCGATGGTACAATTACACCTATTTACATGGTGAAGCTAGCCTCTTAGTACCTACCTAAATACACGTTCGTAAATAATTATGAATATTTGTAAATTTTCAGGTAAATCTCACATTAACATTCATTTGAATATTTTATTTCATTCCAAACGTTTATTTTTTTTCAAAATATAGATAAATCGTTAAGTTCTTAAGTAGGTACCTCTACTCGTGTTTTCCATTTTGAAAATATTCTACCCAAAAAAACCTTCTTCTTTTGAATTTTAAATCTGTGGCTAACCAGGGTGTTATATCTATGGGCTAACCTAAATAAAATATGGCGAGTTAAATGTTTTTCATACTAATTTTAAAACGTTATAGCAATAGTTTTACATATTGGATTTCATTCAAACTACTTTCTAAACCTTCCCGGCACTTATAAAAACAAACTGTGGTTTTTTCAATTGACTTTTATATATGTAGATTCTTCTTTAGTCACTAACCTTCTAATAAATATAATATCAATAACAAGTAAGAATAAAATAGTAATTGCAATAGCAAGCAATGTGTAGTGTTTTTTTTAATGCTGTGTCCAGGGGCGTTATTCCCGTTCTTTTTAAGGAAGATTCATTACGTTTTTCTTTAGGGTTAAAGACTTCTTGATTAACTGTGGAATTCCGGTGAGACATCCTAAATAGATTGTCAAGAGATTATTTCAAAAGACAAATTGATGAAATATCTTCAAGTGACATAAGATTTTGAACTAAAACTTTTAAAAACAATTATATTATATTATAATTCATTTTCGTTTTATTTTTAAATATCATAAATAATCCTTTTAACGATGAATAACGTTTTATAAGAAGGTACCTACCTCATTAGAAAGTAATGACCTTTTTTGTCTCAAGTTCTAAAAGTGACATTTGAATTTGTGCCTACGCTCTTCAATGCCCCGCTTGAAATGAATTGTCAAAAATGTCAACATCTATATAATGTGTAATAATGTTTACTAGCTAATTATGTTTAAAGTAAATAATAACGTAATTGGTAACATACTTAATATTGAGTTTTCTTATTGTAAAAACATCTCAAATATTGCGATTTTCTCTTGTTAAAACATCGCAATTGACATTTTTGATGAATGTCGTTCCCTGAATTCAGCTGACAGCTGTCATCCGAGAGAACCGGAACCGCAATTAAGTAAGAAGGCTTTAACCCTAAGGAAAAGTTAAGGAATCTTCCTTAAAAGAACGGGAATAGCGCCCCTGTATGTGGAAAATCGAATACTCCCAAGGTAAAACTTTATAATATAACGTGTTATCTGGAGTAACCTGCCAGTTAAATATGTTTCTATATCTGTTTGTACATAATGAGATACGAATAATAAAAGACACCTTTTAACTTCATTCTACTTTTATTTTTGACCGGTACCGATTTCAGTCAGTGACGGTTATCTTCAGACTGGTACAATTAATTCTTAAACTATGGTATATGTACAATTTTGGGTATCAAACCATGATTTTTCTTATATTACATTTTTCAGTATTTTTACAGCATGAATTTAAAAAACTTAAAATAATATTACTTTATAAATCAATCTGGTTTCAAAAATCATTTTAAAGATGGGTTAGATTTGTTTTTATTGTAAAGCTGGTTTTATATTATTTGTATAATAAAAGGTTGGTGAATACTGATTGATAATGAATTTATTCTAGGATTTACCCATCTTAGTAACTAAATCATGGTTTTTTACCCCTGACACCCAAAATTGTATATTAACCATAGTTTGAATTAATTGTACCAGTCTGAAGACAGCCGTCACAGCCGTCTAAAATAAAAGGGGAATAAAGTTAAAAAGCGTATTTTATTTAATCATCACCTTGTATTAACAGTTGCAAAAATATAAATAATTATAAGTTGCATTGTTCCATATTTGTACAGCACCCTTCAGGTAATTAATTATTCACAAAAAGAGTGCTATACAAATCATCCAATTTTTATTATTTAACAATTGTGTATAGCCGACAACGGCCAGTGTTGCAAGTCATGAAAATATTTACAAATGGAACGAACAACTTTTTTTAAAAAAAGGAAAAAAACATTTGAAACCATGTGGGAGTAATAAAGAAGCCGTCTTCGTCAAATAAAACGCACCTAGATATTAATTCGTTCAATACAGATGCGACACTATTGCATGACAGTGACAGATCGCTTTTGCTGGCACCATGTTTATTAACTGGTATCCCGGACACTTGGGTACTTGCCTGAAGACGCACCTAACATGTAGTAGGCAATATTTCATAATTTATAGACCAACCATCGATTTTATTCACTGTCACTTAAAACTGTAACTGATCGCCGATGTTTAAGCGAATGGAAAATCTTAAAATATTGCCTCTGTGCAGAAATGGGCTGTTTGATAGATTCCTCTATCTTGACAAGCAGACTTCAATCTTTAGAGCACAGGCATCAGTTGGGAATGCTGTCCTTGTTCTACTGGTGTATCAATAGAAGATGCTCTGAAGAACTGGCGTCATTGATCCCTTCGCAATCGGTGCATAGTCGGGAAAAACGCCAATCGCGCGCCCAATATTTGTACACAGTTGACATTTGTCACCGAGAAAGGGTCGTTCCTACGACTCGTTCTTAAATTGAATAGCTCGGCTGTGGAATGATTTGTCGGCCTCTATGTTTCCTCCCTCCTTCAACATGGATCTCTTCCAGACCAATGTTCATAGGCCCTGAGGGTTTTTTTCCTCGTACGGAGTAAATGTAAATAAAACTACTTTTTAATTTTTTTTATTTGAACACCGTAGTTGTCCGGATCCAATGCGACCATGGAATCGTCATTCGGGGTATGTTATAAGGCTAAAAGAAATAGGGAAAGAGGGAGATAGGAAAGTAGAAGAATAGGAAGTACCTGGCTCTTCAAATTTAATCATCAAATACGGCTAAAGCCATTTCAAACAACATTTCGATTCAGAATGGTGGTCTTTCACCAGGGCGATACTGATAGTATCCACCATTCTATAAATATTGTTTTTGAACCGACAGTAGGTACGTATTGGAAGATTTCTGTATAGGAAACCCGTTGTTGCGGATATTGGATGACACTTCTGATGAAATCCGCTAATCTATCTAGGTTATCAAATTTTAAAACTAAATTAGATTATAAATAGGTACGATATCGACATACATTGACAAAATTGTTTAAATCTTTTTATTTTTTTAAATTAGTCAAATATTATCTGGTTACGAATAACCTAACAATATTTAAAGCTAGTTATTTTTTTATGTGACACCTCACAAGAGCGTCCCTGTATGTACAGAGCACATACAGGGTAACTATATCGCTACCCGGTTGAGCAAAGATGTGAGGAGGGGTTAAGGAGGGGGCTGTAGGAAGCGTTTTGTTAATGCGGGCTTTGAAGAGGACCGGATTAAATGTTGGAGAAAAGACAGATGCCGGTAGCTCGTTCCACATACGAGCCGATTTACATAAAAACGAATCGGCGAAACGACCTGTTCTCATGCAGCCGACATCGACCGTGAACGGATGTCCCACTCGTGTCCGTCGAGTTTCACGCGCGTGCACCGGTGCCGAGAGGATCAACGCTGCCAGCTCCTTCGAGCAGGCTCCATTGAAATATCTGTAGAACAGACTCATCATACCTACATTGCGTCTGTGCATCAGATATGACAGTCGGTCTGTTAACAACGGATTTTTATTTATTATTTTTATTTATTTTTATTTATTTGTTTATTAAGTATATGGTAGCTCCAGCCCAAAGGAAACTTCCAAATTCAATTCACGTTGCCGGTGTCGTGATGGAGGACAGCTAAGGAATTGAACTCACGACGCCTGGGTGAGACCCAGACGCGACGACAACTCAGCCACTGACCGGTCTGAAATTCATAAATATTTAGCAACTTATTAAATTGATGAAGCAATGATAAGTGGCGTTGTGACAGTTAAGCAATTTATCAATCGGGTTTTGGTATTGTAATAATGATAGACGAATAATTTTTCACTTAGAAATATTTAGAGATAACACACCGACAAATAGTGATAATTTATACAAAAACTTTGATAAATATCATCGATTAATTTAACATCGAAACATTTCCATTCCTGTGAATGAATAAGAAATGATTGTTTTGTATTAACGTTATACATCAGTGTTCTTAAAAGTACCGAATCGAATATTCGATTTAAAAAAATTCTTACGGATGATTGAAATTGTTTGACTCGCTCAAGTATGAGTTATTCGATGAGACTCGATGTAAATTTCCTGTACTGGATGCTTAAGCCAGTGACATTGACTCTAAGTCACCGGCTTCCTCTTCAGGGACCTTGGGTAGGTATTATGTAAGTGAAACACAGACTTCACGAAAGTTGTCGGACAACTGACCGATTTTGCCAGTTGCTTCCCTATTTATTGGGCTAAGATAAAACAGTTTTTAGATATGTTATGCAGTTATTCTTACATCTACAGAAAATGAATATGGAATAATAAGAAAACAAAGCAAACATATATGCAAATGCATCATTAACTAACTAACTATCAAGCCGTTTCCTCGCACAGGTAGGCAGAGAGGACGAACCGCCAAACAACACGATCTCGGCATACACTTTTTGCTTCATTCACATTCATACAACGTCCCATACATTCTTTTCTGTTATTCCGACTTCTGACATGACCCGACTCAAGTATTTGATTCACTTGACACTATGTCTTCCTCGGACGTCCCTGGCTTCTTCTTCCATTCACATTCGCGTCATATATTCTCCTTCCACTTCTTTCTCCATTCATTTGGTCTACATGCGTAAACTATCTAAGCATCTCTTTCTTAATCTTACTCATTACGTTTACATCAGCCTTGCATTCTCCACGAATTTTAACATTTTTTACACGATCATACATGGTTTTAACACGCATTCTCCTAAGAGATTTCATTTTTACAGCATTCAGTCTAATTTAATCCTTCCCCCGCCATTTCCATGCCTCATTTCCATACATCAGGGTTGGTATCAGCTTTCCATTGTGGACTGCTAGCTTGGCTTCTTTGGACAACTTTTTATTAGCACCAACCGCGTTCAGTCCTCCGTTAATGGAGTTTCCTGCATTCACCCTTCTTTCAATATGTCTCATAGAGCTGAAAAATAATTACTAAGATTCCACGATTACGTTGTGCGAATAATTCAATCTTGAAAGCTATAGACACGTGTAGGATAATTTCATGTAGATAAAGGCAGACAAAAGACCTTATCAAAATGAAACATGTAGAAATGTCCGAGAACTATAAACCTTAATTTCATTATTTCATTTAAAACACGTTCAGTAATAAGACTCTGCTGTCCGATACATCATACATACCCTGTCGATAGGTGTATTTCACACATTTAAACGAAATTCTAAATCTCACTTTCTCGATTTTTCTATATTTTAGATAAATCGATTATCATTATTTATTTTTTGATAATGTCGATCACTAATACGACAACATTCTGAAATACGTGACATACAACATTTAATGCAATGACATTACACACTTATAGACACGTTATTGTCTAACAAAATTAACACAAAATGTGGCAAGTAACAAACACTATTACGATTACAGTAAATTCCTAATTCAAACATTTTTTTGTAAGACAAAGACGGACATTTAAAATATATGTCTGTTGAACGCGATGGATGCGCGTTCGTACATCGTTTTCGTCATTCAAAGTTGCCTCTAAAATCACGGGTGTAGATGAGATGACACTACGCCTACTCGCTTACACTACAATATTATATTATATATATGGGTGTTTCCCACTTTCCCTTTCCCCTCCCCAATACCTTCAGCCTCAAAACATTCCCCAATTAAGGATGCCATATTCTCACTGGCTCCAGACGGTTGGGAGCAGTTGGGACTCTTGTGCGGTATTCATATAAAAAAATATATTAAAAAAGCAATAGGACCTACTAAGAAAGGATCTGCTAGAAGGTTGTCTTTCTTATACTCATGTGTTGCTACGTTCGCTATCTCACTTTCTCTAATGACGTTTAATTTTTTTTGGGAAACAATGGAATAATATTCATTTCTATTTTATAGTGTATTTACGAATGAAATCTTACTGGTGTTATTATATTAAATCAAAGTACGGCAATTACCGTACCATTCGCTTGTTACTTTGTGAATTCTATAACGTGTCTATTGTTTGTAATGTCATTGGTTTAATAACAAATAAAACATTGTGCATTAGTATTATTTCCAAAATCGAATTTGAAAATTGACAATTTTCTCTTTTTTCTTATAAGGTATAACACAAACAAACAATTCCTTATTTCACAGAATCAATTTAGTTTTGAATGTATTAGAATATATGAAGAAGAACTATCCTAACTTTTTCTTTATCAATGCTTTATTCGTAGGAAATGTAAAAACTCCCAGCGTACGCATAATTCACAATATGTTTTAATTTAGATTAGGATTGACTGACTCCATTCGGAATATCAGCCTAACGTAACGGTTACACTAATCAAAAAGCTATAGGCAGTGTTCAATAGAAAAGAAACTGTTTACAAACAGTCATAATGGCGTTTAGAATGTTATGAGTAGTTTGAACCCGAGCCCTCTCAGGTGCAGTAAACTATAATGCCCAATTTATGATGCTAATCGATCAATCAAACTGTTTTTTTTGTTGATTCGTCAAGTGAAAGCACATCTAAAATTATGAAGGAAAATGAGATATTTTTAGAAATTAGCAATGAACAGAAAATTCCAAGAAGTGTGATCAACATCCGTTTGAAAGAAAACGAATGTCGCCAGTTTAGATGTTTTTAAATTGATTCCTATGTCCAAGGCAGGGTAATTAAATTGATAATCTGGTCAAGACAGAATATAGGTTTTTGATGTTTGTTTGTGATTCTCTATATTAGTATAATAGCTTCGATGGAAATAGGTAATGAACGTGTAACCAACGCAATGGAAAACCTATTTTTTTACCTATGTTTTTAATCTTCCAACAATAAAAATAATATATGGATAATTTATATACCGTAGTTTTAAAAATCACGTTAAGGGCACTTAAATATTCAGTCGCTTCATATCTAATTCGCGAATAAATTTGCAAATCTGTAAAAAAATGTGCTCATTTCTTTTTTTTTGTAATAAGTTAGAATAACTTTGTTTAAAACCTCTGTTTTTAATATATAAATATCCACATGTTTCAGAAGCAAAGCTCCCTCATCCGGATAAACAATATATAAAAAATAATGACAAGCATAGAAAAATAATGAGTAAATAGAAAAATTACAACCATAAAGAAAAAATTTATAATAAGTGATGAAAGTAAGTAATTAATTAAAAACAACGAATATAATATTAATAAAATCAAGAGAATAGCAAGATTTGAAAAAATATTGGATTATTATTAATATTTAGTTGACTATAAACACTTTTTCTAATTTCTAAAATTTCAAATTTATCTGATTGTAAACCAATTGTATTCGTATTTATTTTTTTTTAAATTTGTGTATTTCAGGATGATTTGTTTTCAAAACATGGTTTGCAAATTCAGAATAATAATTATTATTTAAACACTTATTTGCTCCTTTAAAATTTAAAATCATCATTATCTCCAGACATAATCGTTGGTAGGTACTGCCTTTTGGGAAAATAAAAATCCTTTGCTGCTTAGCTCTGGTTATGTTATCGGGGGTGTAATAAGTTTCAGAACATCAGGTTTGCAAATGTGTCCATTGAGAAGCTTATGTACTACTAACACCATTGCAATTGTTCTCCTAACATCTAGATGATCTAGTCCTAGCATTCTAGCAAGTACTCGCATATTATAATATATGTGTGTAGAATCGATAAAGAAGGCGCTCCATTGAAATATAAATACAAATAGTGAAGTAAGTAATTCCCTAGTACCTACCTATCCTTTATTTTCCTTTGAAATTCGCCAAACAGTTTTCGATTTTATAATCAGTCAAAATAACGTTTTTAAACATAGGTTTTATCTAACGTCAATGTTTGCGGTTGATTTTGTCACGTATTACACTTGACAGACAAAATGACAATCGAAACTACACTATTTAATCACTTGATACAAATGTATACGTGCAAATAATTGCACTGTCCCTCAACGTTAACTGCAGATTCCTCTACATGACATCTTGATGACCATGCCATTACTCTCAGGGGGTTTAGACTTACAATGAGGACTGATCCACTTTCATGTATCTGCTTGCCATACATTATATTATAGAATCGGATCATGGAATATATAGGGATAAGCTGTGATCAATTTTCACTATAGCTCGGTTCTAAAGTGAATATTGATCACAGCTATAGGAACATGCCCAAAAAACTAAAAGTAAAAATCCTAAACTTAATAATAGTGGCATATATCAATTAAAATGTGACCACGCCGACTGTAGCGCGACCCATATCGAGCCGACGGGAAGGGTTTTTTCAACAAGATTCAAAGAACATATACGATGTTATAATAGTAAAGGAACTTTTTCAAAATTCCCAGAATAATCACTTCCCGCTTGACAACAACGAGCTTTAACCCTTACACATAGAAATAAAGGGTCTTAGATTAAATTTACTTGAACAATTTGAAAGTAATAAACAAACGAATGATCCTAATATAACATTAATTAATAAAGTAAGGAAAATTATTTATTCACAACTTCCCAGTATGTTCACACTACCAAAACAATATTATATACACATTAAAATAAATCATTTAAGAAAACAATATCATTTAAATACGGGGAACACACTACATTTTACATTATAAATGTAAAATCCTCACGGAATAGAGAATTTTAATTATTTTCTAACAATAAAATTTTTACCGGTAATAAATAATTATTTGAAATCATAGAAGTAAGTCGTTGAAATGTGGACTTAACGCAGTTTAACACCGAAACAGCTGCACAATAATAAAAACTAAAATACTTGCAGAACTTAATAAAAACATTATTATATTTGAATTACGTTAAATTAAAAAAAAATTATTAAAAGTTCTACGAATTAAACACAGAAACAATTCACATATACCACCTCACTACCTCCACCTGTTCTGAGGTGGTAGAAATTAAAAGAATTTTAACATCCTAAATTATAAGGAGATGAGATAACAAAAAAATGAGCAGCGTACGTAAATAAAAAGTTTAAAAAAAATATTATTACTACATTTTGTTACTCACTGGTGAAATGATATTGCATTTGTTTTTAAGTTCACTTTGCCGGTTGTATTTTTACAAAGTTGCACTAAACAAGACGGCATTTTGTCTAAAACGATGATGAACAACACGCGGTGACCGCGCAAAAGCATCTAAGAAGCGAGTTCCATGCTATTTAAGAATGACGCCTAAAATGTCGTTGTCGGGCGACAGTCGGGTGCTCCTCACAGCATATCTCTTTATATTCTATGATCTAGGATTATGAACAACGTATAACCCGTATTAAACAGCAAACACTTGAACGAAAAGCGCTGTGAAAGCTTGCGACACTTAGTGAGTGGCAAGACTCATTGGTAAATGGATACACGTGTATCTTCTGCCTTTGTTGCTTTAAGTGAATTAATAATCTTTGTTGTTCTGAATTCCACAGAAGAAAGCAGTCTATTTTTACAATTAAAAATAACCCCTAAATCTAGTTGGTTTATCTTATTGTTAATGAGTGTATTAGTTCATGGTGTTCATAAAAAAATAAATCTCTTAATTGCACTGTCCATGTGGAATATATTGTGACCATACAACGAAAAGTGGCCCAAGTCGAAGTCTTTGTTTTTGGCATATTGAGATTGAGGATTCTTGCAAGGATACATGCTCATAGTTTCACAAGTTAGGGTATTTATTTAAATTGTAGAATATTTTGATTCAAAAACGTAAAAAATATTGTGACTTGTGAAGCTGTGAGTTTGTGTCTATCAAAGGACTTCAGTCTTAGTCTGCCAACGGACAGGGACCTACACTTGGCCACTTTTTTGTTGTATGCTCACGATATGCATAATCTCCAATGGGGGTGACAAAAATCAACTAGAAATGCATGCGGACCATGCACGCATATCGGGTAGATTTTTTTTTTATTAACTCCACACAGGAAAATTATTTTTCCTCAGGGCCTATATTATCTTTGGGGATGCTGTGTGGTTGGACTTTTAAAGGAAAGTAAGGATAGAAAGTTCTGGGAAGGAAAAAGGTATGAGAAATAGTAGGAATCTGAAGATCAGTGTGTCCAAGAGTGGCGGACATATTAATCCATTCGTCCCCATGCGGTCGAGAGAGTCCGGTTGGAGAGATCAAGGTGTCTCTTTCAACCGGCCTCTCGCGATCCGATTCTGTTGGTTATCCAATGAATGGTTCCGGGGGCGGCGGTACCCATACCCGCCTCCCAAATTAAAGTAAGACTTTACACATATTGTGGTCGAAGGGGAGAGAAAGGAGATTTTGAAAAGTAAGGTAAGTAGGTGGCTAATAAGATCTGGTTATATCTTTGTTTATTATTTGTCTAGATTTGTCATTATTTTTTAGTATACTGTGTATCCCGATAGAAGCTTCGCTTCCGAAACATGTTGATATTTATATATTAAACAGTGGTGTAAACCAATTTTTTCGTTTAATTATATAAATATAGATGATATTTGAAATAAGTCGGGGTCTGTAAATTAATTTGCAACGATTGTAACTTTTTTTTGTGAAGGAAAGTCTTCCAAAAAATTTAATACTAGAGTTAAGGAGCACCTAAGGTGTTTAAGTAATAATAATTATTCTGAATTTGCAAACTGTATTTTAGAAACAATTCATTCCTTTGACACAAATTAAAGTTTAATAATTTTACATGCGATTACAACTGGTTATTAGATAAATTTCGACAAATTAGATAAATAATTTGAAATTTAAAAAATTACAAAAAGTGCTACTATTAATAACCAATTAAATAGTATTAATAATCAAATTTATTTTTTAAATAGTTATCTCTTAAATTTATTTTCACATTAATAACTACATTTATAATATTATTAATATAAATTTTATTAAAAATTACTATAAATTATTTTTTGACTTGTTATTTTAATGTTTTTTATTTTATATTAATAATAATTTTATAAAATCTTTTACAACTTTAATTAAATACCAACCTACTTTCACAATTTATTATTAATTTCAGTTTTTAATTTTTAATGAAGCTATTTGTATTAGAAATAAGGAAACATTATTTTATTTACGATTTATTGCTTTCGTTTATGCTTTTATTTAATTCGTTTTTTTTTAAATATATTTTTTCTGAATATTTTAGAGTAATATTCTTGATAAATATTTATGTTTTAAACTTGTTACATATGTTTTTTTTAATGTTTTTGTTTTACATATTTTGTAACCTTGTCTGTAAATTTTTATGTTTTAAATAACAAGCTCCGGTTAGACAAGCTACAAAAAAGTAGTTTATCGGGACTTTTTTGAATTGTATTTTTTTTCTTTTGTAAAAAAAAATTGTTCTATTTTCTTATTATTTGTCTATACTTGTTATTATTTTTAGTAGGTAAATTATTTATCATGAAGAGTGGAGCTTTGCTCCCGAAACATGTTGATATTTACACATTAATGCAGTGGTTTTAAACAAAGTAATTTTTACAATAAAAAACACATAAATTTGTTGTAGACCACTTTTATTTTATTAAAACTCTACCGGTTTCGGAAGAACCCTTCCTTCATCAGGAGAATATTAAAACTAACTTATGATATAGAATATTGACAAGACATATAAATTTCAGGTGTTGGAGTGGGGGGTACGCAAATGGGTAGGGGTAATTGTAGAATTTCCGGGAAGAACAGAGCGATTTATTGGAAAAATATTAAGAATGGGACTAAAAGATAAGTTAATTTGGTAATTTAAAATACTAGCACAAAGTTAATGCTTTTTTAAAATATGTAAAGTAATTTTTATTAATTTAATAAATATGTCACCGCAAAGTTATTTTAAACCATTTGAAGAAAAAAATCAGTTTATGTAATTGAAATAAGTACCTACTCATTTAAATAATCATAATTATTATTTTAGTTTTATGTCCTATGCTTTTAAGAAGTCGAAGTTTTGAAAGACGAAAGCAATATCAAAAGTGTTGTTCTTTAGATCTATACCGCCACGTGACCCTCGACAGGTGCCACTGACCGACAAACTCGCCAAAACAAGTACGAGAGCTTTAATCTGATAGATTCAGGCTATTTGCGATGAATATGCATACAGCAAAGGTAGCTGTATCTTCTGCGACATTTGTAAAAAGGATCTAACTCATTGATTCGATGGAATTATAGACGATAGTACTAGAAAACCACTTTATAAGAAATCTGTTTATATGTTTAATAGAGTGTGTCAGAAAAACTAGATTCTTTATTAACATAATTTATAAATCCTCGCGTATCAAAAATCCTGTATTAATTTGTAAAGGAAATTGAGGTAATCGTTTATAATTAGATTCGGAAATTACTTAATGCACAAAATTATGGGTTCAAAATTGGTTAGACGGGAGAGCGATTTATTGTTTCATTTTAGTCTAACTTTTAGGAGTCCCAGGTGAGGTCCCAGGAAGTCATGACTCGGAATAACAGAGGAGTATATGCATAAGGAACTCCAGTGAAAAATATTATCACTTTAAAAATATATATTCATATAGATCAGCAAACGCCGATTCTCAGTATATAGATTTTATTATATATAATTATGCGTAGAATTTATAAATCGTTATTTAAAAGTGATTAAATAATCATATCATCAAAACACCTTGTTATGTTGGTACCATCGCATTTGGAACATCTGACGTCATATGCGTATTGTGTTTTATGATTAGTATAGGCATTTTCGATTTTGTTTTGTATTTTAAATATACGAGGTGTATTCAAAAGAAAAGGTGAATTTTGAATTTTCGCGGGCTGTGTACATTCCATTATCGATTTTTTTTTGTTATGTTGGTACACATATGTTTATCATATGTTAGCATTATCAGCCATTTTGGATCAGTGGTTTGTTTTTGACAACTGGAAAGATTAGTCACGTTTTTGGGTGTTCTTCGATTTTTTTATTTAGGTTCGTTTTCTGAGGCATCATCAGTCCGATAGAAGTGAAATTTTAGATTCGCTTTATTTTCTATGTCCTCATCAGCATTTCTTCAAAAAAAAATTTATTCTTTTTAGAAAAAAATTGTTATTGTCGATTTCTTACAAAAAAATTTTTTTGTAAAAAATCGAAGAAAAAACAAAATGTGACTAACCTTTCCAGTTGTCAAAAACAAACCACTTATCCAAAATACTTGATAATGCTAACATATGATAAAAATATGTGTACCAACATAAAAAAAAATCGATAATCAAATGTACACAGCCCGCGAAAATTCAAAATTCACCTTTTCTTTTGAACACACCTCGTATGTATTTTTTTGTTTTGGAGAAATTTAAACTTAATTTGGGTGATTTTAATATCTTTAATTGTCGTTCAATATAAAAAAAAATATTATTAGTGACATAAATTACAGTATTCATGAGCAAACCAATTATCAATACCAATATTATGATAATTTTAGTGCTCAATAATAGTATTATTCTTTGAGTTAAGTTTCTAAAAAGGT
Organism: Halesus radiatus; assembly: GCA_022606495.2. NCBI lineage: Eukaryota > Metazoa > Arthropoda > Insecta > Trichoptera > Limnephilidae > Halesus > Halesus radiatus. Next base: position 87,035 of record JAHDVE020007698.1, read on the forward strand.
ACATAATATTTTTAATTTTGTTTAGTCATGGTTGACTATGGAATAGAATATAAAATTATATACAGTAAGGGTCTTTCTTGTTTTGACATTTGACATTCTAACCTAACTGATCAAAACCGACCGGCCATAGATTTGGAGCGTTTTGGCGGCCTTTGAAAAATTGAAACTTTGAAAATTATTTTAAATATGAAAACTAACTTCGGAAAAAAAAATTGGACTGGAGTTCCTTATGAGGGATGTGGTTGAAGTAAGAAGGCTGTCCCAAGACAGTTGGTGGTACTGGTATGGTACATACTATTCATTCTCTGTCAGTATAAGGTTTGATTGTTATTTAGCTAAAACGTGCAACAGTCTCGTTAGAACCACTATGTTATTTAAGCTCACACCGTGTATTGCCTAAACATCTGACCGTTTTATAAAAAAATAATTATGAATTTAATTACTTTGTTTTCTTGCAATGGTAGGTAAATATCAGTGGCGGTTTTCTCTAGTGAGCGATTGTGCAGTAAACTCCCAAAAACCTTGTCATAGTAAAAAAAAATCTACAGTATCTGATATCTGTAGTATCACATCGCGGCGGTCAATTGTGCGAATCCCGGAACGCATATATGAAGCAAAAAAACCCATGGAATATTTTATACAACGAAAAATAATTTCATAATCTCAAGAACTCAAATGGAGAGTGTTGCCCCGGTAAGACACGGAATCTGGGTTCGAGTCCCATTTGCGACCGTTACCTTTTTATTTTCTTTGTCATTTTTCGTTTCATGTTTCACTAATTGTTAATATTATCTTATTGAAGGATTTATTTTGTTTTTTTATTTGCCAGCGGTAGTTTATGAAATATATTGAGAACCTGTTTTGTAATGTGTCCTAATTATTGAATTAGCTACTTGGTTGAGTGAATATATGAGACGTGGTTGTTCTCATCTAATAACTGGATTTATTTCGTCAAAAAACAAAAACAGGAATTATTTTTTAATATTTAAAAACTGTATTTATTTTGGTGTACTGTGAATGCTTATTATTGTTATGGCAGAAGTAATGAAGTCATTTTTCCAAAGATTCTTATTTGGAAGTATGTTGCCTGTAGATATATACTCGTACTTGTTTTTAAAAGGAGTATTCTATTTTACTCTTATTAATTTATTCATTTTTGTTTTAGTTAACACCAAATGATTTATTTATCATGAATAATATATGATATTAATAAAAAGAGAAAACTGTGCAAATTTTAAGCTTTCCTTTGATGTCAGTAAATTATGTAACAAAGTGTGACGATACAAGTAAATTTTACAGTTACCTTCTTTTTTACAGTCTTTTTCTTCCATGGAAAGTCGTGGGAGACTGTATTTGAAAAAGCTGAAGAAGTAATAAATCATGTATAACAATAGCCTTTTTCTAATTCACTTATATCAAATAACACAAAAACTAAAAATATTTACTTTAAAATCCATAACAAACTGATCGATAACCTCAATATAAACCTATACATAAAAAAACCTCGAAACAAACTACTTAAACGTGATGCGATAAGTTCCTTACAACTTTCCAAAATTGGTAGAAGAACAAATAAAATACGTAGAAATAATGATTGACCAAAATTTTAATTGGAACTCCCAAGTAGAAAATGCATGCAACAATTTTAAAAAACTGACCAATTTTTTTCAAAAAAATAAGAAATATTTAATTAATTGCCTTTGTGTTTAAGTTCGGCAAGCATTTGAGTTTTTACTATTGTCACAGCTGTTTCGGCGTTCAAGACCATTTTCAAACTGCGGTTAATCCACATTGCGATGACTTGCTTACATAATTTTATTAACTTTGTTATGTAACGAAAGGTTGGCCCTGAGATGAGTTCTAGCTACTCGTCTTGGCAAATGAGCCCGGCAAGCAATCGCACCATCTCCCTCCATAATTAACCAATCAAGCGATTTTGCGCCTAAAACAAATCAATCAGATCAAAATTAACAAGCAGCGGCAAGCGATGCGAGCGCCTCGGCAGCTCGGCGGTGTTGCTTGCGGCCCCTTGAAACGCATCACTTCCCGTCTGGAGCCCGAAGAGATAACTGCGTCTCTGAAAAGAGGCGGCCATTTTTGTTACTAGTTATTTACGGCCAAATACTAGGCATGCGGGTTGAAACTCGCATCTAGACTTGCCACTTGCTGCCAAAGCACTCAATATGGTGCCTTACTAATTAAAAAAAGCCCATTAAACTCAGTGTGAAGATGTCCGGCCTTGGCGTCATTGCCAGAAACCCCCGCCAATCGACCAGATCACTCCATGTAAGCTGATTTTCCATCTCCCCATAATGTGTTGATTAAGCCCTTGTTACATTAATAACCCTGCATAACCCAGTTAGAGATTCGAATCAGAAAGAGAGATATTACAATAGAATCATGCATAGATTAGGACCTTTTTACTTACTACTCGATTGTTCTTAACCTACAATTTTTGTCTGAGCTTACAATAAACCCCGAGTATGAAAACACTTCCTTGTACTCATTTAACTTAGAATTAGAAACGCCCTCAACCCAATTGTAAGATTGCGATCGATCCGCGACTCTGTACGATGAGAAGCTGATGCCCTTGCCGATCTGAGCTAGGCTAATGTCCGGAGCAGACTTCACATCTAAGAGGCCATTTCCAGGGTAAGTCCTGCAGATTGTAATTGTCTCCCATAACTTCCCCTGTAACCCAACCTTCCTCTTCTCCATCCCTTCATTTTCACAACACTGTCACCCAACGTGGCTTTAATTTTCCCCACCCTGGCTTTCCAACTTAGGGGCTTTCTTCCTACCTAACCATCCTCTTTCCCGTTTCCCCTATCGCTGACATTCCCATTTACACAACAACTTCCACTCAATTCTAATTTGGACGGTGTTTGAAATAATTATTTATTACCGTTAAAACCGATTTGGTTGGAAAATAATTATATCTCTCTATCTTGTGAGGTTTTACATTTATAATGTGTTTCCTCGTATTTAAATGACAATGTTCTCTTAATTGATTTATTTAAATTTGTTATATTGTTTTTGTAGTGTGAACATGATTTATTCACCACACATAAATTTTCAAATAAAAATCATCTTAGATGAAGGCCAAATAATTAATATTTATTACACCTGCCAATCTCATCTACTTTATGATTTTATCGAATGGGGAACTTTATGGGATTCTACCATAAAAACAGTCTTCATAGCACAAAAGGCAATTTTGAAAAATATTCTTAGAGTTTCCATCATAACTCTACAGACTTATGCTTTTAATGCCGTGAACTTGATGACTCTGAAACATTTATATTTAAAAGTTTTTTTTTTAATTGACGCACTCAAAAATGAAGATAAATTTGCAAATGCAAATTCCAGTCGATTAACAAGATCCTCAGTATAACATACATTCCACTAACCTACAACTAATGCAACTTTGGGACAAAGAAATTTCGCAATAATTTCACTGTAAAATTATTTAACAACCCCCATTTAAAACCATTAAAAATTTGCCAACATCAAAGGAAGTATTAAGATATGGTTTGTTACACGGGAAGAAAAAACATGGATACAATTTTGCAACCTAACAAAGTTTAATGCTCATGTTTTCCTTCTCTTATTGCTTTATAATTTTGCTCACACGAATTTATTTTCATTGCAATTCTGTAACTATGCTTAGGTGTATATAATATTTACATTTAAATTCACTTACTTACATACTTGCAACAAAAACGTGACCAAATTTATAATTCCCACACAAAACCACGTACGATATGACCTTAGAACGGGGTACCCCAGTAAGGTCACGTTTTATCGAATATTGAAAAAAAATTACAAATTAAAAATGATTTGGAGACTATTAAGAATATAAAATATTACGAAAACTTTTTGAGTTTCAGAGCTTTAAGTTTATAATTATATCTGAGTAGTTTATAACTGGTAAATATTTCCAGTTGGTGCTGAAATTAACTTGATGAAAAACTAACAATAAAAAATTAAGATTAATAAAAATAAATAAAAAATGTTCGCATATGCGGAAATACAAAATAATGCACTTCATTTTTATGTCTTTACATAATAACGCGTAAATATTGAAGGAGAATTAACGCCATCTTTAATGTTGTTGGTATGATATGACATTTGTCGGAAGTGCCAACTGCATAAAATAGATGTTTAAAATATGGGTTGCTAGATTCTTAGTTTGGATTTTATAAGAAAAAAAAACAAACTAAGAACCAATTCTATTATTTCCGCATATGCAAAAAAAAATTGTTTCTGTGAATCGAAAAGTATATATTTTTTTTTTGAGTCTTGAGTCCCAACTGGAAACATTTACCCTATTTTGCTTTCAGGCTGAGTGAAGGCCTACCCAGCATTCGCGAATCTTGTTTTTTTTTTTTACTTTAATGTAAATCAATTTTAATAATGTTATTATTAAGTTCTGCAAGTATTTTTAGTTTTTATTATTGTGACAGCTGTTTTGGCGTTCAATGCCATTTTAAAACTCTTGAATGCCGAAACAGCTGTCACAATAATAAAAAAAAAATACTCGCAGAACTTAATAATAACAAATTTGATTTACATTAAATTTTAAAAAAAATGGAGTTCTACAAATTAAATACAAAAACAATTAATAATCTTGTTTTTAATGCCAAATATTTATCTCATCGATCCAACTTCTGCTAGGGTTCTTTCGGACACGACTGGATGATGAGGTACGACTATTCTACATGCCTACTCTAGGCGTGTGTCCCGCCCAATGCCATTTGATTTCTCTGGCGTATTCAATTACACCAAGATGATACTCACTACCGACTTTTATGTCGGTTGTCCGTATTTATTATTAATTTAGATAGCTATCAAATGAATTGCTTGTTTATGAAGAAATATGTGAGGGAATTGCCATTGCTCCATTGGATATACACAGAAAGAAGCACCTTACTCTGTGTAGTCTAATTAAAAATCAATCATATCGGTTCGTAATAATAATAGTCGAATCATTCCAGTTTAATATTAACAATGTGACTAGTAAACAAATTGGAGCACTGGATAAGTGTAAAGGATGTAGCACGGATCAATCTTTTCTCACTGTCTTCAAAAACTAAACCATCAATAAACACATTAAAAACTTGGCTAGCTGAAAGAAGCTATTTGTATTAGAAATAAGGAAATAATTAGACATAATTTGTCTCGACGCCATCTATTTGAGGGATTTAGCCGTCACAAGCCTCTCTCATACTAATAAAGTTGGTTGTTTACAGGTGAAAATATAATAAAAACAGTAATTATTGAATGGAACACTAGTATATATTGATTAACTTGGTGGGTTTGCGATAAGCCGACGTAGCTCAACGGTAGAGCATCTAACCGGACATTAGAAGGGTGCGGGTTCGAGTCCGCCGGCGACATTTATCTTTGCTCGGAAGGTTTTTTCAATTTGGATGAGTGTTTTAGATTAATAATTATTGTTTATAAAAATAATAATTGTTACCCTTTGCGCTATGCACAAAAATCTTGTCTTAAGTTTTTAAGAGCTTAAGTTTATCAATTAATAAATATTATTTTATTAATTGATAAACTAAAGTTCTTAAAAACTTAAGACATCAGAAGGGTGCAGGTTCGAGTCCTGTCGGCGACATTTATCTTTGCTCGGAAAGGTTTTTTTCAATTTGGATGAGTGTTTCAGGCTAATAATTATTGTTTATAAAAATAAATATTATTTTATTTATGATTTATTGCTTTCGTTTATGTTTTTATTGTATTTATTTTTTTAATATATTCTTGTAGAAATATTTAAGAGTAAGATTCTTGATAAATATTTATGTTTTAAGCTCGTTACATGTGCTTTTTATGTTTCATTTCATATATTGTTTTTTTTTATGAATACAAAAAAGTAATTTATCGGGACTTTTTGAATTGTATTTTTTCTCTTGTAAAATTAAATAATTAAAAACATAAATAAAAAAGGTCTGTATAAAAAGTTGTAATAATTCCATAGAAACGAATTACCTGAATCTACTGAATCGATTATTTCTAATCGGTGGCCGGATAACTGTGTCTGAAGCATCTGCTTTTAAACAATAAACGGTGACTTATTTTTCGAGAAGTACGAAAAACCTTTGACTAAGGCGTATGTTATTTGGTGACAAGAGCGTAAGTAGTAAAATGTTTACACTCGTGATCAGGGCCGGTTCTAATGTTTCCAAGGAAAATAAATCATGTAATTATCCCACATTATGGGTAATTTTCACATTAATTAGGATTTTTTTATTTAAATTATGGAATACTATACACATATTTAGATTTTTTTAAATTTATTTAATTTAAGCAAAAATTGCAGTTTTTTTCTAATTCATTATAATTGTACCCTTTACGCAATATACGATTTTTGTTTTCAAGTCGCCCATTTAGAGATTGCACCCATGTGTTTTGAACAGTGTGAACGTATGGCAGATCCGGCACTGATCATTATTGATTTTACTTTGAAATAGTCTCAGGGATGGTGCACAGTCGAAATACTAAGTTACTACTAAAAAATGTTTATTAAAAAAATTAAATCGTCTGTGACTAATCATCTCAAAAACGTCATATACCTACCTACACATGGCAATTTATAAAAAAATCTCGACGGGTCAAAAAAGGATAAAAACGGACCAGAACTCTGTTATCCTGGTTGATTAACATTAACAAAACAACACATCCAGACAGGAATTCTTATGTGTCTACTTACAATATAAACAATAAAAATAATAATATTTGGATGAATTGCATAGCGCCGTTTTTGTGAAAAATCACCTCAAAGGCAATATATAAATGTTTTTTATTCCAATGTTCTATCTTATTGTTGTATAAGGTGTCGTATTAAAAAGCACTTGTAAATGTAAAGTAGATTTATCGACTATCTCGGTTGAGACCGGTTTGACAAGTGGTTGCTCTAACAAGTGACTATCAGAGGTTATGTCCCATAGACAAACCTCCAGAAGTGATCAATATGGTAGAGTATATTAGTATATTATACCAATACTTATCACTAACTATAGACAATCTACTATTACTACTTTTAGCTAACAAGTTGCATTCACTGATTTATCGATCTGTAATACCAAACTATATATGCATGGTGCCGCGTTAAAATATATATATACAGGACCATACTTACCTGGCAGATAACTTGAAACAATACATTTACACTGGTAGACTTATCCCAGAAAAGCGATTTACTGTGGGGATACCCTTTAAAATATCCTTCAACCCGCATTTTCAGAAATGGTAAGATTGTAACGTAACCTTTTTGGCTTTTTCGTAATGGTTCAGCAACAAAGCTATGGATATGCTGAACTAAAATAATTAAAGATAAATTTGATACGAAAATAATGGTTTGCACTCATCAGGGCGGCGCTGGTACAATGATATAAATGAATTTCTCTGTAAGTGATGACTACCATTTTTAGCACGTGTAATGAGGCTGTATAAAATATAGTTTATTCGAGCCGTTTGAAAAATCTACCTGTTCTCTTTTAAATAAACCATTCTTGTGTTAGCTATGGTACAATTTTTTTTCAATAACTTATTGAAAATTGTGGGACGAAATTAGAGTCCCGGATTAGAGAGGTCGATTTCGATCAAATTTATTCCAACAGCATTTATCTCGGGAACTTATAAACTTCCGAACGGTGGGGTATAATTTTAATACCCGACATCCTGGCTAACATAGGATGTCCTTGATAAATTCACGCGAGGCCGCCAACAAAGGCTTTTAATTCTTCTGAGCTGCAAAACTAAATTACCATGGCAGATGCCATTGTTAATTAACTACTTTGTAGGAAATGTAAATATTTTCTTCATGACCTACAAAAAATTAACTAGTAAATATAGTATGAACCTGTATGTAACCTTTTCGTAAATTTTTATCGCTCTTGTTGTATATATCTCATATTATTTTTTTATCATTTTTTATCGCTTTTGAAATGTATTTATTACTGAAGCTTTTTGCAAAATACATAAATAATGTCTTCAAAAGATGTTTAATAACTTTGTGGAGGCATATTTATTAAATTAATAACAGTTGATATCTTTAAAACCGATGTATTTATTACATTGATATTTAAATAATAAATACAGTGGTTTTAACCAAGTCCAGTAGGCCGCCCCAGACACAAGTGAGTGAAGCAACTCCGTAGGCTGTGTGAGGAGAGGCTGAACCTACTCTGGACGGATGCGGTAAACGTAGCACAGGACAGGGTCGCCTGGAGGCGCCTTGTCGATACGATGGGTCCCCGACTTGAGTAGGACAAGTGGAATAAGATGTGTTTATGCATGTATGATGTAGGTTTTAACCAAAGTAATTGTCATTAATTTAATAAGTCAATAATGATTATGAAAAAGATTTTTTTTTATTTGGTTGTAATATAGTTTTGGTGGTCATCGCTTAACCTTACACCACGTAACCTAGCATATGTAAGGATAATTTATTTACTATAAAATCATAGTTGTTATAAAAAATGAAAGAACAGAGTTTCTGAAATTAAAATCATTAAATACAAGAAATAATTTCCGAACACCAAAAACAAAATTAATACCAAAAGAGGGTTTTGTACGTGAGAGTGCGTTGATTTCTTCTATACTGCATATCTACTTGCACAATCGTAATATTTTTTGTTAATTTTGAAATGGTAAATTAGTAACAGATACAAAATTTCACATATTTGACCATATTAAAAAAATGATTTGATTAAGTTAGGCAGAAACCGAAATCTTAACGTGTGTAAGGTTTGTATTTATACTGTACTTGAAATGTTTCGTTGGATGTTGTTAAAATATTCATGGATTATTAAAATATGTACATCACTGCTTGAAATAAGAAAGGATTTTTTATTTTATAATAATCGAAACGATGCTTAAAATGACTATAGCCGTGTTTAGTGATAATACTTCCTCACCTTCTTCTTCCCCATCTCCTTCCTCTCCACAATACCTTCAGCCTCGCGATATACCCAAATTGGGTATACTATATTCTCACTGGCTCTCAGTTGGGACTTTTATGTGGTATCACTTTATTTCTGTTTAAAAGGTAAAAAAAATCCATTAAGTCACAAATACTTTCCAAATAACTCAATAAAAAAAGACGGTTGGCAGCAGCTGGAACTCTTTGTGGTATCACAAAACAAAACATATCTTCTTCCTCGTTCACTCTCTATATTTGAACAGCAAAAAAGTTTACGAAAAATGTATAAATGATTAATCAGTTTGCTAGAATTAAAAATCGCTTTTATAAAATCAGCCAAAGAATAGACCATCAAAATATTTCGGAATATACCGAATACCGCTAAGGGATATAACATAGTAATTCGTTAGTAATGTGCTGCCGTTTCAAATAGTTTCCTATTAAATTTACAAATAATGTTGAATGAAAATCAAAACGATATGTTAATTGCAGAGGGATTAAAAAGTAATTACCCATCAGAGACTACCTTACCTAAGGAAGATAGAATGATTTTGTAACGCATTAAACCTGAGCGGTAGGCAATCTTTACTCACTTTACTAATATTTCAGAACCACATTCAAAATACCTTATATAATAATGGTAGTATACATTTAAACATTTCGACGTTTCAAGTATTCAAAAAAATCTTTGCCGAAAATGTTCTAGTTCATCATCCTAAAAAGGACAAACTTGCTATGACTCCTCGTAATCATAATACCAGAGCAAAGCAACTAGATAAGCTAAATTTACCGAAGTGTAATAATACTTTTGAACAGAGAAGCTCTAAATTTTTAGCTGTAAAATTTTACAAGAAACTCCCACTTAGTATCAAATAAAATATTTCAATCAATTATTGCATTAAGTCCAGCAAAAATTGGCTTAAGTAATTAACAGAAGAAGAACTGACTAGTATTCTTAAAACAACGTCATAGGTGGCTTCCATACGAGCGGGCGGCCCAGTAATAAAAAAGCCGTGGCGTCGAAAGGTTCAACCATCCGGTCGTCCTTTCCTAAAGTTGGTAGGTTTGACTTTAGGAAAGGACGACCGGATGGTCGAACCTTTCGACGCAATGGCTTTTTTAGTATTGGGCCGCCCGCTCGTATGGAAGCCACTATAGAAATTACTGGAAATACCCTATCCAAACCATGAAGTTGAAATATAGAAGTTGCTGAAACCCCTTTATTCAAAACCTAGTTTACCTCAGCACAGGATCTCCTAGTGAGGAGGACTATGAAAAAAAAAATTTAATGCATATCTGTTTTTTTTTTAATATTTATATTTTACTTTAAAATGTCAAAATTATTTAGAAATTATTGAAAATAAAAAAAAACACAAATCATTAAAATTAATCGGATTTATCCGTGGTATATGTAAACCATTCAAGGACACTCCATCAATCATACTTACAAGAGATTTATTTAACGTGCCTTACACTTATTACTAACGCCTCATACCTAAAATTTATTATTAATGGATAACAAGTAAGATTTGTAACGAGTGACTTAATATCTTAGCTAAATACCTCTGATGTTTAAAAAAAAATATATGTGTATTTTGTAATTTTCCCTGAAATTCCATTCAGGTGAATATCCCACCGAAGATTTTAATCTATTTATATGCTAACATATTTTATAGTGTCTGTATGTGTAATGTCTGAGGGGGGAAAGAATATTGTGAATAATTGCTTTGGCATTCATGTAATTTTAGATTGCATTCATTTCCTCGTCCTCTTTTTTCATCTGAAAGGATGAGTCTTTAGTTCTGCTCTAAATTCAGTAGAACTGTGAATCTTTCACAAATGTGAAGGGAGTTTGTTCCAAACAGTTGGGCCTGCTACTGTAAAAGCTCCGTCTCCGAAATTGGCGTTGGGATTGGGTTTAGGTACTAAGAGTCTTTCTATGTCTGTTGAAGATACTAATAGAAGAGTTAATTGCCTAGTATTGACATCGTTTGGAGTGCAGAGCAGTTCTCACCCTTTACAACGCCTTATATAAAAGTAAACTGGAATCATGTACAAGCTAAATTTATTTTGAGTTTTCCTTAAACGACGCTCATATCAATGAAGTAAATTTTGCCAGAGACCTCGAGTAATGCTAGATGTTAAACTAAACTCTATCGAACATACTAATGAAGTTATCAACTAAGTTAATAAAATGCTGAGATTCATAATTCGAATATCGAAACCTTTCCTCAACATAACATAAAGACCCTGTACTCTCATTACACCGCGTATATTCGCCTCCACTTAGAACACCGCACATTGATCTGGACACCTCCCCACTAAGCCCACATTAATAGAAGCGAAAGAATTCAAAGAAAAAATTTTAAGCAGGTAAATTATAAAATAAATTTACATTTTACAAATTACAAATTACATTGCACGCATTAAATTCCACAACTTCAACTTCCTTCAAATACGACATTTATTTTTAATCAAATCCTATTATATACAATTCAGAATAATGGCATGGAATCACCTGACCTCATTAATTTTACAAAAATCCATATACCGTCAAGACCAACTAACTAATTAAGAAAAATTCCCCAATTCCTCGTATATGTGCACAGAATAACAAGCAATTTAGTAATATCGACATCCTTAACAATAACCTTCAGAAATTTCGAATGGGAGAAATGCGTACGATCAGAAATTTAATTAATTTATTTAATTATACGTCCATCTTGGCTTTCACATGGATTTTAGAACACAATATAAAGAGCTATCGAAAATTATAAGTACGTAGAGATTCTAAACCATAAACTGGTGAACAATCTGTTTCAAACGTTTAACAGTGACATAAAATAGAAAACCATAGCAATATTATAACACAAATCAACAAAGTTGCATTATCCAAGAAACAATATCGCATATTGTAGGATCCATCAAAGTGATGAGGCTTTAATGTATAAATGGAGTCAGCAAATGCATTAACAACACCTCCAAACCTGTTGCCCAGATCATGCATCCTATTGGTTAATGAATGAGACTGACAGTTAGCTGTGTAAGCGTTGCAGAAAAATGTAACAGTTTTTCTTGTGTTTCTCGTAGGTATTAATTAATCAATCAATTATTATTAATAGTAATTAATGCACAGGAATAATTTTAGTATGTATTAAGAACATCTCCTATCCCCATCTTATCTTCACTTCCTGCTCCTCTTCCCCTGTATAATGTTAAATAAAACTCCTGTATCTAACCAACGTTAGCATGAGAACCTTTTTAGGGTTAGCCTTATTTTTTTTTCCACTTATATATATGTTTTTCTTACAAATCGCTATATATAAAAATTAATGTTGACTGTCTGCCATCTATCGATTTTGCTGAAAATAGCGCAGTTTGTTTTTATTAGTGCCGGGGAGGTTTAGAAAGTAGTTTGAATTAAATCCATTCTGTAAAACTGTTTTAAACTTAGTATGAAAAACATTGAACCCGCCAAGTTGTATTGAGGTTAGCCCGTAAATTTACCACTTTGGTTAGCCACAGATTAAATATTCAAAAGAAGAAGGTTTGTTTGGGTACAATATTTTCCAAATGGAGAACACAAGTAGGTACCTACTTAAGAACGTTGTTATTTAATGAAATTAAATTTTCAAATTAATGTTTCCTTGTTTCATTGTTTAGATATAGTAATAGTCGTCACAAAGCATTACTTTCACTGTCAAATTAATTACGGCACCCAAACGACAAGCAAGAATGCACAACTTCTTAACTTATATATTAAAAAAAATTAGCTAGTAAATAAATTTAAGTGAATAACTAAAAAATGGGAAAGTTTTCATACCGATATGTTGTGAGAAAAAAACTGTACACCACCGTGCAGACAGGGGCGCTCTTACCTACATTGTATTGTTCAATTATTATTCTTTAAATAAACTGCATGGTACTTTCGTGGTGACGAATACATTATTTTAAATAATGGTTCAGGATATCGGCTGCCTTTTGAAAACTTGTTGTGTTAACACGACTGCATCTGTATAGTGTTTGCCGTTGTAACCTGTTATTTTAAAGAGTGCAAATTATATATTCCATTTTGGTAAATCACTGATCGCAGACAGGATTTAATTTCTCAAACAAAGCTTTGAGTACTTTACTAACACAGGATTTATAATACAGCGGCGGATTAGGGAGAGGCAATCGAAGCACTGACCCCGGGTGATATATCTGAAAAAAAAATACATGACAAAACAATTAATTAAAATTTCTCAAATATTTAAAACGTTTTAGCTTATCTTCTTTTGTATAGTTCAAATTTATAGCATGTGAGGTGCAGATGGTTGCGCCGGTAACGGTTCAAATTGGATAGCCTCATCATAGTTGATTTGCGCAATGATATGCATCCTTAAAAACCTTCCCAATTGTAATCCATACTTAGTCCATCGACTTTAACCACATCACTGTCCACTATGATTTTGATCACTACGCATTGGTAATTCGCACTCGCAACCCGCCGCAATATTTGTATTGTGTTTGTAAACCGCCGCAATCTATCGGATTGTGATCCCGCCGCAGATGAATATCGTATTTTTTTATGTTGAACTATTATTTTATTTTATTTGACAGCCAAAGAAAATGCTTGTGGAGAAAGTAGGATCAGGAGTTAGTTTTTGAATCCCATCTTACTTTTCCAAATTTATCTCTACATATTTGAGCTAATCAATTATAATTATTTAAATATGATAACGTTAATTTATGAACCAGCGCACGTATCAATATCACTAAAATGGGTTTTACACAATATGTAATACTGTAATTATACTTTGTTCTCACTAACGTGTGTACAGTCAATTAAAAAATAATAATTAATTAAATTATTATGGAGTACCTATAAACTCAGGAGAAGGTAGGTACTTTATAACTCCTCATCGGTGTATTTTTACATGAACGAGGGTTTAATTTTTATTTTTTATATGACACCTCACAAGATCACCCCTGTACGTACAGAGATATAATATATAATATAAACCTATTTATGTGACATATTGGAATAGGTGCTCTGGGCGCGAATTTTCTCATTCGGCCCTGAGGTGACTTATAATGAGGCAGTAATCGCGTTCTCTTTAGTGATTTAAGTTGATTAATTAGTCTTCTCCGCTGTTTATCTATAATTTAATTTGGCACCTACAAACCAGTTTTTTTTTAAATCTAACAGACATTTGAACGACGGTCATTTTGAAAATTAACGCGAACAGAGGTAAAAACAATTTAATATTGTTCAAAAGATGTGTAATCACTTTGTAGGGTCATAATAAATAAATTAATAACAATTACTTTGTTAAAACCACCGTTTAAAGAAAGTAATTGTTAATGAATCAATTAAAAATTACTTTGTAATCACCACTTTATTAATATATACATATCGTCATATTTCGAAAGCGAAGCTTTCCTCATCAGGACATACAGAATACTAAAAAATGATAATGTCAAGTATACACAAATGATGAACATAGAACACAGTAATGTATGAATAGACTAGAATAAACTGTCATGGAACCATCGATCATGTACGAGTATAGGTACCAGACAATTTAAATACAGTATAATAATTAAGTATATAGAGATGAGAAAAAAATTGTACAGTTATAGATACCTTTAAAATATGTATTTAAATAGAAAGTCAGTTGTTTGAAGAAGCAAAAACTTGAGCCGAAGAAAAAACGGTGAGCCCTGGAACCATGAAATTAGCACACATTTATTGGTGCGGGATGATTAGGTTAACGTCACTATTTGTAGGTCGTTAAGAGCAATAAAGTTTGAAAAATCAATTATTTTGTCTAAGGGCCATAATGTGTAGTGTGAAAATAAAAATAAATGGAAAAGAGGGAATTGAGATCTCGGGTGAAGCCGGGTTGTAAGACGAGTTGCCTACATAGATATATAATAATAAGATTTCATTTCAGGATAGTTTTGTGAAAGTTCACCTCGAGTTCGCCTACTGAGCAATGTTGAGGCGACATAAATTAATTTTTAAAACAAATGGTATGTATTCATGATAAATATAATATTAAGTCATCTGTGCTAATTTTACCTTGAAAGTTTTTACTTTGTTGTCTTAAAAGTGGGCGGCTACTATTTTGTATTATATGAACATGAGTGGACACTATTTTATAGCGGGCGGGCACCTCTATAGACTATTTAAGATTAAAAATGCTTGGAAACAGTCAAACAGAGCGAATATGTACCTAACAAAACACTTGGCTGATCGGCGACTCAAATTGATCATTCTAAAAGTTGAGAAGAACGGCCGTAAATAACCTTACCTAATATAGTTATAAAATAATAGATGTACCATATATATTCAAATTAAAACTTGTCTAAGTATGGTGTGAATACAAATCTTATACAGGCAATCGCATCGCTGTACGAAGGAAGCGTTGCATGTGTTAGGGCAAACGGTGATTTTACGGGGTGGTTTGACATCACAAAAGGTGTTAAGCAAGGCTGCGTAATGTCACCGTGGTTATTCAATCTATACATGGATAATTGTATGCAAGAATTGAAAGAGGTGGGCCTGGGCGCGAAAACGAGTAGTCTGCAAGTATGTTGCCTGTTGTATGCTGATGATGCGGTGCTGATTGCTAACAGTATGGAAGATCTACAGTCCCTCGTATCTAGGATGAGCGAAGTATGTATGAAGAATGAGCTAATGATGAATGTAAGTAAGTCTGAAGTCATGGTGTTTGAAAGAGAGTACGAAAACAGTGTGCAATATAGTTGTGAATGATGAATACTTGAGCAGGTACATGAGTTTGTGTATTTGGGAAGTATGTTCACGAGAGATGGAAAGACTGATAGGGATATTGAAAGAAGGGTGAATGCAGGAAACTCCATTAACGGAGGACTGAACGCGGTTGGCGAAAACAAAAAGTTGTCCAAAAGAAACGAAGCTAGCAGTCCACAATGTGTTGATACCAACTCTGATGTATGGCAGTGAGGCATGAACTGGCAGAGGAAGGATGAAAGTAGACTGAATGCTGTAGTAATGAGATCTCTGAGACGAATATGTGGTAAAACCATGTATGATCGTGTGAAAAATGTTGAGATTCGTAAAGAATGCAAGGCTGATGTAAGCGTAGTGAGCAAGATTAAGAAAGGACGCTTAGATGGTTTGGGCATATAGAGCGAATGAACGAAGAAAGGAGTGTAAGGAGAATATATGACGCGAATTTGAATGGAAGAAGAAGCCGGGGACGCCCGAGGAAGACATGTCACGATCAAGTGAATCAAATACTCGAGTCGGGCCATGTCAGAAGTCGGAATAACAGAAGAGAATGTATGAGGCGTTGTATGAATGTGAATGAAGCAAGAAGTGTATGCCAAGATTGAGTTGTTTGGCGGTCCGTCCTCTCTGCCTACCCCTGCGGGGAAACGGCGTGATGGTTAGTTAGTTAGTTAGTTAACTTACCTAATATAATGTTAAAATAACAGATATATAACATGCATGCAAAATGAAACTACGGTTTAAAATATTCATGACTCACCTGCATGAACATTTTAGATATTATGTAACAATTTGGTGTAAATAATCAAATATGAAGTTGGTACAAATAACGAAAGTGCAAGATAATATTTTATGACATTATGTACATGGTTTTCACTGGATACCAAGGGCGTTGAATAACAAAGATGCATGCGGGGAGAAAACCGCAACTAAATAAGTTCGGGGGATCAAAAGAAAGAAATGCGCTGAATTTTGTTTTTACGCACTTGAAGTTATATTTTATATTAGATGGGATTTTTTGAACACATTGGTTTTTAATCCCCGCTTGAACTATGCTAAATTCATGACATTAGGAATATTTGAGGGAAGCTTATTATAGATGACCGGGCCGATATAACCAAAGCTTGCCGACACCTGCATTGCATACAGCAAGTTACCTTCGGTAATAATAATATTAAGCGAACCAGATTCTCGAAGAACTGGCTTGGCACCGCTATTACCGTTCAGTATTCAGTCGTCTCGGCCTTGCTACCCTGGCAGGAGTCGCGCCTATACCGCTGCTTCAGTGCTGCAGTGTGCAGTAGGCTGGGAAGTGAAAAATCCTATGGTTTCGAATTGGAATAGTTGCGTATTCGAATACCTCACAACTGATGAAGTAAAAAATACCTGTAAATATTTCATACTACTTTTGAATCTATTCTATAGACCAAAATATTAAAATAGTAAATTTTTAGTTTGACTGGGCTCAGAGTACAGGGTACAGAATTCAAATTTTCTAATTTTTCATACTATGGACATCTTGCACATAAGTAAGATATTGTATGCTGAAAACGAGAAAAACATCGGTCACGTATAAAACCCTTAATACGTCTATTACAGCCGGTAGACCACCGGCTACCCCCTGGCAAACCTCGTACTCTTCTCTCTCACTACCTCACAACTTTGAAAGATATCAACCAACGCAGACATGCGTATAAATTAATCATATTTTTTTCCAGATTTTTAGAGAGAACATTTTGTTTTGTTCCATTCGATAAATACTTTAATTGTTTTATTCAGTTCATAAATGTATTGCTGGGGAACATCTAAAATATGAACGATGGGTTTAGTATATTCACGGAGATATTAAAATAGTTAGATTTTAGATTAGATTAGAATTACATATTTTAATTAGATATTATTATTATATGATAATAATAATAATGATATAATAGATATAATAGATATGATAGATATAAAAGATATAATAGATATATTAGATATAATTTATGTAATAGGTATATTAGATATAATATATATATAATAGATATAATAGATATAATATAATAGATATAATATATATAATAGATATAATATATATAATAGAAATAATGGATATCATAGATAATAATAGGTGTTAGAGAAATTAGTATACGTAATATTACATATTATAGATAATAATAGAGATTATAGATATTATCATATATTATTATATGATACTTAATAGATATTTTAGATAATAATAGATATTATAGATATTATTATACATTTTTATTACATATTCAATAGATACGATTATATATTTTTGCTAGATATTCAATAGATGTAATAGATGTTGTAGATATTATTAGATATTCAATAGATATTATAGACATTAAAGGATATTATAAATATTCTTACATATTATGAACATATATTCAATAGATATTATAGGTAATAATAGATATTATTATATAATATTATTAGATACTCAATAGATATTATAAATATTCCTATATATTATTATTAGATATTCAATATACATTGAAATAATTGAAATAGAGACATGCCAAACCAGTTGACAGCACCGGCAAGGAAGGGGGAGAAAACTACATATACCCATAACAACAACATGTTTCAAAATTGTATTCAAATGTGCCCATTTAAATGAGATTAAAGTACATAACATTTTTATAGGGTCAAGGATACACGCATTGGAAAAAAAACACGTATTACGTGCTCCACAACCAGAGGCATGACTAATGCATTTTTTTTTAATATTAACTCCACACAGGAAAATAATTTCCTCTGGGGCCTATGTCATTTTTGAGGATGCTGTATGGAGGGTCTTTTTGGGAGATAAGAGAGTGAATATGGGTCTTGAAGAGACTTATGTTGTAGGAGGGAGGAAACACAGAGGTTGGCAAATCGTACCAGCTGGACTGTTGAACTCAATACAGAGTCGTAGAAACAACCCGTTCTCATGTGACAAATGTAAAAATACAAATGTTGGGCGCATATTGCGTGTTTTCCGATCACCCACCGGTACTGAAGGGTTAATGACGCTAGTTCCTCAGAGCATGTTTCTTTGCAATACTGGTAGAACAGGGGTATATTTCCCGACTGTGCTTTAAAGATTGCAATCCGTTTGTTGAGATAAGGGAATCTATCAAACGGATCGCCGCGCCTCTATTTTCTGCAGAGTCATGGATTTTTTCATGTATTTTGAGGCTCCAGACCAGAGGTAGCTGCCAAATTCAACAGCGGGGCGCACTTGCGAATTGTAAAGGGTTAACAGTTGTGTACTATTAAAGTATCTGAGACTAGATTGTTATTTCGATCCCTTTTATTTTTTTAGAAAATCTATGAAAATAAAATTTAATAATGTTTTACAAAGGTATTATAGGAACTTTATAATAACATTATTATACTTGATTTACAATAAGTTTAAAAAAAATAGTGTGGTTCTCCAATTCAAACACAAAAACAATTAATAACCATTTATTTCGTCTATTTTTTAATTGTGACTTGATAGTAGACGGCGATTGGAGAGTGGACAAAATAGTGGGAAAAAAGTGAGGAACGTTTTGTTTGCCTCAGCAAGTCATTCGCAGAGCATCCCCAAATATTACATACCTTGTGACATTGCCTGAGAGAAATTATTTCCCTCAATACCTTCTTTATGGAGTTAATACGAAATAAGTATTGACAAATTCAAACTGCCAAACTATGAACACTTGAAATTCATTTATTATTATTTATTTATTCGATTCTCAGAACAGAGCCAAAAGTACCTAGTATTGAATCTGAAAATATTAATATCTAAACAGGCATATTATGTAACTTTTGAGACTGCGAGAAAACGACAATTCAAAGAAAATTATTTGTACGTTGACGGACCAGCCTATTGTGCAGATAAGTATCAGCGCGAGATTGCAGGTAGAGGCGGCTGGACGCAGGAGATTAGACATATCTCCGTAACGGGAAGCTGGGTGCGTGATATGTCATCCGGTAAATTATTACTGGAATTTAAAATTATGATTAGCTACGTTATTATAATGTTGGCATTGCCAATCTCAGTATTCGAAATGAAAACACGGATATTATGGTATTCGAAATATACTGTACATTGTAATTTCTCTTTTCACCAAAAAAAGGACAGGGGTAATTCATGAAATCCTTGTCACGGGAAAATATTAGGTGTTTTTCACATTTGGTAATCTTTTTTTTACGTAATATTGTAATATAATAACCCATGATTCTTTAGATACAAGTCTTGGTAAACACCACTTGAGAGTTTGGACACCAGCCATTTTTTTTTAATTTCAATGTTGACCTTCTAACTTGAATACCGGCATTTTTTTTTAATTCATTTTCATAATTAATTCTCAAAGTTTGCTTTTTTTTAAGACTACCAAAACGGCTGGAATCCAAGCGATGGTCGCGTGACGTCACACAAGCGTCATACGGACACACATAATGAATGTACACAGAAAGAATTTAAGCGAAAACAACCGCTTGACGTTATTCCAATGGTACCAGATAAACAAGGCGTTTTGGAGATATGGTTTTTTATTAACTTTTAAATAACGATTTATAAATTCTACGAATTTATATATAATGAAACATATATATTGAGAATCGGCGTTTGTTGATCCATATGAATATATTGTTTTTCAACGGAATTCCTTATTGTGACGTTATCTAGGTAGAGGAAATAGGTACTAAATAAATATAATTCTTTAGCTAATATCTCAAATTATTTATTCGAATAATTTTCATAAAATTAACTTTATTGATATTACTTTGTTTTATTTTTTGTTTTATTTTAGTTATTTTTATATTTAAGTTTACAAAATGACTAATTATAACTCTTATACTATTACATATAGATAATGATAATTTAAAAACCAGATTTTTTCTTGCGTAACTTAATGTACTTTGTACAATGTATTTTTAAATTTATTAATTAGTGCAATTGGTCCTGGACCATGTTAAACATAACGCTTATTTTAAATTCTCTTGTTTTACGATCTTTAAGATATAGAATTATGCATTTTCATTCCTAACGCCAATAAAAGTTCTAATTAAATATATTTTGATCATGTAAATTCGACGAGGAAAAATTCAATATACGAGTATTCGAGTTCTGGCTAGAATTCCAACCTGCAACCTTATTTCCAAGGGACAAGTTTCAACACCTGTCTAAGAAACTCATTGTATTGAATATACATAAGGTAGAAAGTTCACTTATTTTCGCAATACAAAAGAGAGTGTGTTGTGGCCAGTATTTAGCAATAAGCACTTATCTATTTATATAGAAAATAAATAATGTTAAATTTATAAACATGGCAAAGAAAATCAATCAAAAACGTTCAAAAAAATTTACGCGAAGTTGCCAGCTACGAATCGAAGCGCCGCGCTCGCCCCAACTGATCGGTCAAAAAACGAAGTATTCTAAAAATGTTGACTGTATTCCACACAAGAAATGTACATGTAAAAGCAATGCGCATTCAAAAGTAGACCTGTTTGTGTTAGTGTCGCAAAGGCCGTGCCTATCGCAAATAAAAAAATACGAGTTACTTGTTTATTTATTAATTTTCTGAAGCCGTGAGTGGCTTCTTTAAGTACATTTTAACATACAAATTATTTTGTGTACAGAGAGAAAAAGAGAAGTTGGAATATAAGTGTAAATATGTTATATATGTGTATAGTTATGAATTAGTAAAACACAGAAAAATTATAAAGGTAAAATTTGAGTATTATATATTTTTTTTAAATAAAAGCAGTAATAGCCTCATCTAGTGATACATAATATGGGCATTAATATAATATAATATGAGTGCATGACATTTAAAAATTAAATGAAAATCTGTTATTTTTTCTATTTTCTAGACTATGTATTTTTGAGTATTTAACAAGAATGTATAATTTATTTTGTGATTTGGTATGTGTAGTTTGAAAACGTTAATATTTTTTGCTATCAGAATAAGATAGAATGGGACCAAACTATTGAAGTGTATTCTAATGGACTGCAACGATGTATCCAAATATACGATTTTATAACTTCCAGTAAATCAAAAAATCTTTTATAGTTCTTAATTATAAATCCAGTGTCTTCACAGTTAATCTTTATTAGATATTTGTTGTTTCTGTGTATTACAAAATTTTATTGTGTTTCAAACAAAACCCAGAGATCCCTTTAATTTCTGTTGATTCTTTCCACATTTTGTTATTCTATAAATAATAATAATACCAATTGGATAATTTGTACAAAGGTTAAGCTTTAAAAATCAACGATTTTTTAGTCTCTCTCGTGCATTTTTTCAATGGAGGTAATGTGTGCTTTATAGCACAATGTGGGATAGTGTTTTACATTTCTTTATCGTTGCTCAAAAGTTTGAGTTAGTCATCGATTAGAGGCATAAAAAATTTATGTAATGCTTTGTTTGTTTGAGTAGTAATATAAGGTCAGTGCGGGAGAACCAAATTGAATGTGTTCTGTGTTTTGGTGTATACTGCAATGATGGTACATGTAAGATTTTTATGTTGTTGCAAAAATGTTTGATAAAGTTTTTCTGTTTCTTCAATATCACTATCAGTCAAGAAAGTCCAATCAGTATTGTGAGCTAGTAATCAGTATTTTTGAAGTTAATTGTTGTTTTGTTTCAATGTTGGATTTGGATGTGCATGATATTAACTACAATATGTGGGAGGTGATGACTATCCACCGGTATGAGTGACGTTGTTCAACAGTTTAGAGTTACAGAGAGCTAGATCTATCAGGCGGTTAAATGTATTGCACACAAAACTACGTTGATGTAAATTCAATAGTTTTTCGATGGCTATATCACTTCCTCACGTGCTAATATTAGAACTTTCATTTGTTATATAACCAATATATAAATAATATTGGCAAATACCGTTATTGATTAGTATAACTTAATAACGACATTATTATCATATTATTAATTTCCTCGACTTCCTTTCATGCACAATGCTTTCGTGCGGTCGACAAAAAATCAGAAATTTTAAGTGAATTCGGTAATTGGTTTTGTACTCTGCATAACAAGATGAACATTTGACGTGGCGGTAATCCCAACGACATCAACTGAAATAGCTAGAGATGTTTAGCAAAAGTTTTAAAAAATATCAATTATATCAGTCGTTTTCCTACCGATTAAAACCTGTCAACGCCACTGTAAACATAAAAAATAAATTCTTCTACCACGGATTAAACGGAAGCATCGATACTACAAGCAACTGCCCGCATGCATATGTAGCACCACCCCTCGCCACCGGTGTAATGCCGGCACTCGAGCATTTCGTTACGAGTATGTCTCGTTGCTTTTCCAGGTAACCTTGCGATCAGCCTGCGCTAACGAGCCGGCAATGCTGTTAGTTAGTGTAGAATACCTGATACAAAAAACCCCATATACAATAATACCACACGGGGAGTAAAACCGCGGCAGTTCACGTACGGTTCAGATCCATAAAGGTTTTAACTGGTGTAAAATTACGCCAGAAGCCAATGATTATTCCTGAAACCAGATTTTTACACCTATTTTCATCTATAAATATTGATGATAGTAAAGGTGCTCATCGCAATATGGCAGTTAAGTGCGTGTATTTTAATTGTACTAATCAATTTGTTATGAAATATTTATTTAAGAATAAACAAAGCTCATGATACGTTCCCACAGTAATATGTTAATGGATTGATATGGATAGTGGGTACACAGGAATCTACATCACATATATCTTCTCCAAGCTTAAATTTTCTTAATAAAATTATGTTTATAATTTATTCAAAAAGATTGGTATCACTTTGTGGCGTCATTATTAATAAATTAAAAACATATTTTTTATTATATCTTTATTAATATATAAATATCAACATGTTTACATATTCCAGTATTTTGTATTGGCTCTCTGATGAGGAAAGCATCGCTTTCGAAATATGTTGATATGTATATATAATAAAGTGGTGATTACAAAGTAATTTTAATTAATTTATTAAAACTATGTCTATCTGAAGTGAACTGTCAGGTAATTATGTTTTCTGTATCTAAGTTTGTACATGATCAGCATAAAGACCATGATGTAATATTTGGTTGTATGTAATTAAATAAAAGCTTCGAAGTAATAATTGTACAGCGCCCCAAGGTGATTTTTCACCCTACCTACTTTAATCAATTTTTGTTTATCTATAATTTTCCTATTCTTACATTATTGTGTTTTGAAAAGTATCATTTGTCTATACTTGAAATTATTTTTTAGTATTAATATATTTCCTGATGATGTTATGTTGCTAACTAAGTATATTTTTAAATTAATTTATTAATAATGACGCCACAAAATGAATACCAATCGTTTGAAGAAAATATATTATCATTCTTATTTTCATGTTTCATCAAATTTCCTTATATTGGTAAGGCATAAAATTATTAATTTAACTGTTAATCAAAAATAAATCCCTCATTATTTAATTAGATTTTTTTGTTTGTAGTTAAGTAGCACAAATACGCTTGTATTTCAGTCCAATATAGTCCTGTTTCGCCCATTGCAATTTGCAAGCACCGCTTCAAACATTCCTTCACAGCCAGTAGATAAATAACTGTTAATGACTAAGTACAACTGCCCGCTGAACGAATCGCTAATAGTTCCTACCCGCTGTTCCTGCCTTCTAACTTGTCAATATTCTAGATATATATCTCCTACCGGCCATGTGCAAAGCTAGGAATAATTAATACGGGTTGTTCTGATAACATGTACCCAGCACGCTTGGTGCGGCAACCCCTCCCATATTGCAGACTTGATTTGCACCCAGTGCTGGGGACTGTATCTATGATCAACGAAATGCGTATTTGAATCACAGTTAACAAGTTGAAGAACAGATTTTTTTTAACCTCTTTTCGTGCACAGACGAGATCAGATGAACACACGATAAGATTTGGTAATAATGTTGATGTTTTAGCTCAGGGGCATTTGTGTGCGATAATTCAATCCCAATCTAAGTTAGAAATAGTCCTCACACAAAGCTTGAAATGGTTTTCAGAAATAAAAAAAATCAATAAAATTAAAAATAGTCGTCTACTATAATAATTTTAAAAAAATTAACTAATAGTCCAATTTTGTACATATTTCCGTTCCTTTCCAACTCTTCCCCCCCTCAAATTCGCCTATCTTAATAAACGGATTGCAATCTTTGGAGCACAGACGTCAGGTGGGAATGCTGTTCTTGTTC
Source organism: Halesus radiatus (assembly GCA_022606495.2). Taxonomy (NCBI): domain Eukaryota; kingdom Metazoa; phylum Arthropoda; class Insecta; order Trichoptera; family Limnephilidae; genus Halesus; species Halesus radiatus. The sequence continues at coordinate 111,935 of JAHDVE020007698.1, forward strand.
TATCGGTATTTTAATGGAAGATGCTTTGAGGAACTAGCGACATTGATCCCTTCGGCACCGGTGCATAGTCGGAAAACACACCAAACGCGCGCCCAATATTTACAAATGGTTGACATTTGTGACATGAAAACTATTCGCTTCTATGACTCGTTCTTGTGTTCAACAGTTCGGCTGTGGAGTGATATGACGGCATCTATTTCATTTCCTCCCTCCTACAACATGGGTCTATTCAAGACCCAAGTTCACTCCCTCATATCCTCTAAAAGACCCTTCACAAAGCGAGCCCAAAGGTGATGTAGGCATTGAGGGAAATAATTTAATTGACGTTCTGTTGCATTCTATGTCCTTCGTGGTTTTCCCTCGTCTATTATATTATATCCTATTTATCTATTGGTATATTGTATGTTTCTATTGTTGTGTCCTTCCTAATATTGTATCTCCCTTTTCCCCATTTTACCTCTATATATACTTGCACACTACGGTTATCTAGTTAGCATATTTTAAATCCTGAAGATGATTCAGTCGAATCGATACTACTCGACGTGTTTATACAAAAATTAAAGTGGATTCAAACTAAGTGTATTTCCATTAAACTTAAAATGATTATTTGTCGGGACATATTTTGATGCTTTTTTTCCATTCAAATTTCATGAAATTCTCAACTGATTTGTAGAAAATTATATTGCTAATTTATTAACGCACGAAGTAAAACAAAATAAAAACAATAAATCACACAATGTATCATACAATGTATCACTAATTTCACATAAATATATGTATAATACCATAATTGAAAGGTACGTTAGAAGGTAATTACAAAGGGTTACCGGATAATTCAACACACGCATGAATCGGCACACTTTTTAAAAGTGATTTAAAATCGTTAAAAGTACGAAAAAAACTAGCACGAAAACCTTTGTAGTATCATTTTTTATAAAATTAACATGAAATTCTTTGTTAACATCACTGTTTAATATATAAATATCAACATGTTTCGAAAGCTAAGCTTCCGTCATCAGGATATTAGTATATTGTGTTTCCTGATGAGGAATGCATTGCTTTTAAAATATTTTAATATTTATATATTAAACAATGGTGTACACAAAAAATTTCGTATGAATTTTATTATTAATGACAACACAAAATAATTACACATTTATTGAAGAAAAAAACTTTTTTTTAACTTATTTTATTAATGTACATTTTTATTTTTATTTTATAGAGACATAATATTTTTTAGGTTAGGTTAGATTAGGTTTTCGGGATAGTTTTTACTTGTTCCTACCTACTCTTAATGACTTTATATCACGAAAAGTATGCCGACTTATAAGTGTATTAATTTATCATGGATCCTTCTCAAAGGTATCCAAACCTTCAATTAGCCAGACAACTACTCAATGTGGATTTCACTGAGTAAATTAGTAGGATTAACACGTGCCACGACACACGCAGCTTTGGAGAAGGGAAATCACCAAAGGCTGTAGGAAATTTAAGGACCGAGACACACAGAATTATTTATGGTACCATTGTCCCGATTTGGTGTGAAAAGGGCTGAGCTTATCTGTGGAGCAACGTTGTGAAACAAGATGTTTAAGCTAACTACGGTAAAACATATACATAGCCGTACCTATTTCAATTTTGAATCTATATTTTTCTCCAAGCAAATGCAATCCAATTTTTACAATATATTTTCTCTTACTTGAATTATAAAATGTCCAAAACATCATTTACAACCGAACCTCTATTTATACACCTAAACTACATCCTAAAATCTAACATTCATATAACATCTATTTTCTCAAATTAATTTTTCTTCAACTGTTCTTTTCTTTCTCCTTTTTTAATTATTGCTTTCATATTACAATTCAACTTTTTTAAATCTTCTGTTAACTTTTAAAATAAAATATTCATTTCTGGATTATTTTTTTTTTTAATTTAACGTATATTGAATTTAATAATATTTTTATTAAGTTCTGCAGTTATTTTTAGCTTTTATTATTGTGATAGCTGTTTGGGCGTTGGAGGCCATTTTCAAACTGCAGTTAATCCACATTGTGACGAGATCATGTAAATAAGTCGTCACGATGTGGATTAACCGCTGTTTGAAAATGGCCTGGAACGTCGAAACAACTGTCACAATAATAAAAACTAAAAATATTTGCAGAATTTAATAACAACATTGTCAAATTTGATTTATATTAAATTTTAAAAAATAATAATTAAATGGAGTTCTACGAATTAAACTGTTATACGACTGTCTTAACACAGAAATTTCTCAGAGAGGCAGATATCGATCAATCCCTTATTTGTTATATTTTATAATTCATTGGTCTGATAAAATATACCGTATAGTAAAATTAAAAAAAAAAAACTTCATTGGCCTGTTCAGATAAATTCAAGAAATGACCTCTTTAGTTCTCCGCCTATGTGCACTGCACACATTACATAAAACGGCCATGCTTTTACTGGTTACGAAAAGCTTGCGAAAAAAAGCTACTTTTCAGATAAAATATAGTCTAAATTAGGTGTCTATTAGCCGACAAGTGGCTCCGGGAGATGAATAATTAACAAGGAAGTGGTTTTGATATAATTTAGATAAGAATTCGCCGTACGGTTTATCTTTGCCTACCCCTGGGGTTATGTTTACTGTGGCACATTGTTGGCAGGAAATCAAACGTCGAGGAATATTTATGGCGTGCACATAATTATTATTGTGGAGCAGATGCAGTATCAGAAGCTCGGAATCTGACTAGCTTGGATTAGAACGTGAAGAAGATAATATTAAAATTGTCTAATGCTCAGAATATGTAGTAGTTGATAGTTCGCTGTTCAACTGGTTTACACCAGTTTTTTTTAATTTTTTTATTACTGTTATTAGAATTACATTTAGATCGAGAAACCGATTGACAAATAAGAAAAAATCTAAGTAAAAAATGTTCTCAGTAAATGATTGTATTGATTTTTCAATTTTTGTTGGAATAACGTATTGAGGCTTACCTACAAACCGCATTGTTATATTTTTTAATCATTGAATATCTTATGTATTATCTTTTTTTTATATGAATACCGCACAAGAGTCTCAAGTGCTCCCAACCGTCTGGATCCAGTGAGACTATGGCATCCCCAATTGGGGAATGTTGTGAGGCTAAAGGTATTGGGGAGGGGAAGGAGGAGCGGAAGAGGAAGGTGGGGAAATACCTGGCTATTCAGATCTGGTCACCAAACACGGCTAAAAGCCATTTCAAGCAACGTTTCAATTCTGAATGGTGGTCTTTCACCTGGGCGATACTGAGAGCATCTTCCACTCTGGAACGTAAGCAAATACACTATATTATATTTTTAAATTAATTAATTGTGAAACAACACAAATTAATTAAAGAAAATTTACTTGCGTACGCCGAGATTTGAACCCGCGACCTTCGGATTCGTAGTCGAGAGCCTTATCCCTCGACCATGGAAGCCGTCGAGCTGTGATCGATACGTCGATCGATAAACAAAGCTCTAATGAAATATGAAAGAGAAAAGATACAGAAAATATAAAGGTGACAGGGCTCAAACGATTGAATCTGGAAATTGAACCCAGGACCTCTCGGTCTATCCGCGACTTGTCCTCAAAACAATTCATCTAACGCTACCTCATTGTTGTCCTTCATTTTTATCGATATCATACTTCAATTTAATTTTACAACTGTTAATATCATCCTCAATTAATTCGCATATAATTTAAAGCAATCTGGATAGTATCTCGGGTATACCTAACCGGTTTTTATTTATACGGGACATCTATTGAGCTTTTCTGCCGGGACACTATCTAGATTGCAAATAAATTCAGGCAGAATCTTGTAGTCACCATCGAAATATGGTGACTACAAGATAGCAGCCAAAAATATATGAGAATTAATCGAGGTTTATATTAACAGTTATGAAATTGAAGTATGATATCGATAAAATGAAGGAGAATAATAAGGTGGTATTAGTTCAATTGTTTTGAAAACGGGTCCCGGATAGACAGAGAGGTCCTGGGTTCGAGTCCAAGATGCAATCTTTATCTTATTTATTTTCTGTATCTTTTCTGTTTTAGTACTACCATTTATGTTTTTTATGCATGGAAGCCATTTCTAAGCCATTTGCATAGAAAAATCACAGCAGATTTCAGGAAAATACAAAAATTTGTCACTTTCTAAGCAAACTTTTGTGTAACATGTATTTTAGTTTTGTTTTCAAAATATGCAAAGCAAAGGTATTAATAAACATTTTGCTTTCACGAGCAATAATTACTTATGGTACCTACTCATTATGGAAATCACATACATAAGTCTATTGCATATGGCTGAACAACAGTTTTTTTAACATTAACTGCACATAGGAGGCTCTGAGAAAAATAATTTCCTTCGGGGCCTATGTCATATTTGAGGATACTGCATATAGGGTTATTTAGAGGAGAGGAGGGAGTGACCATGGGCCTTGAAGAGACCCATGTTGTAGGGGGGGACTCTTTTAAGTTTCACAGCCTCAAGTTGAACGCAAGAACGAGCGTAGGAACGACTCGTTCTCATATGACAAATATCAAGGGTGTACAAATATTGGGCGCGCCTTTGACGTTTTTCGCGACTACACACCTGTGCCAAAAGAATCAATGACGCTAGTTCATCTGAACATCTTCCATTAAAATACCGATAGAAAAAGGACAGTATTCTCACCTAATGCCTGTGCTCTAAAGATTGCAATCCGTTTCTAAAGATAGGGGAATCTATCAAACGGACCGCCCTTTTCTTCATAGATTCAAGGGTTTTTTTCATGTATTTTGGGGCTTCGGATTAGAGGTAACTGCCTAATTGAATAGTGAAGCGTACTTGCGTTTTGTACAGGGTCAGCAGTTGTGTACTATTAAAATATTTGTGGGTCCCATTCAGCACGCCAAGCTTCTGGGAGGCTAACTTGACTGTCTTCTTGCCTGAGCTAGTCACTTAAAGTTATATCGAGCATATCAAAAGAAGGCATGTTGGGAAGATCTCTTCCGTTGAAGGAGACTAGATTGTCATTTGGCGAAACAGCTGTCTTATAAGAATACAATCAATTGTATTAAGTATAACTTAATAGAACGAATATATTTAATTTTCTTAAATACTAAGTTTATTGTGAAAAAAATATACTTGATTTACCTGCAACTAATTAAAGCATTCTCTTACATAGTTGACAAAAAACTTCAGCTTTTCCTTTCCTACCTTTCAAACAATACAAGAAACCTCATAATGAAAGGTATGAACAATTTGCATGAGACGCATAAAATCTTCCTGTAAATTTCTCAATTAGTCAAGTATCTAGATAATGAGCTGTTTTCAAAATTGTCATAATTCCACCTCTCGTAGGCAAAGCGTCGGATCTGCCGTACGTTTATACTGTGAATAAAACATAGACGCAATCTCTGAAGAGGCGCTGAAAATATTCCTTAAATCATTATTAGTTATAATGTCCCATAAAATGGAATACTTATGTCTTATATTGCGCTGACAACATTACAACTCGTCTCTAGGTCTCTAGGGCGCCGAAGTGTGCACTGAACAATCTTCAAAAGATGTATGAAAAAAGATTTATGTCACGGAATTTCTTTCGAATTGAATAATAGTGTTTTTTTTTCATTCTACATACATAAATTAAACTACACCATAATCTACACATCTTCCCCGATGATGGACATTGTAACGCTGCCCGAAACGTTAGGTATAGAAGAGGAAGCGCAACACGGCATAACATTCCAAAAACTATTTAAGAAAAAAAATACTTTTAGGCGTAAAAAACTGAAAACACGCGTAACTTGTGTTTTATAAAAAAAAAAGTATCACAATGTTATCTAAGTCTCCATATATCGGAAATTGGTTCATAAGCAGGTAAAATTTAAATAGGTAACCGGAGTCGCAGCGACAGCTGTCACTGTTACTCCGTTTTAAATATCGGTCATCTCTAGCAAGGCTGGCGCGCTGTCAAATACAAGTATCCTTTTTTGACAGGAAGCAATCACTTTGTTGTTAGAGATAATTTATTTTGAACACAAATATTTGCACCGCTTTGTTGAATATATAAACCAACCAGTTTCGTTTCAGTCTGAACTTTTGTCAGTGTTTTATAAATAAAATACTTATACATCTATCTATATATTAGAAGTAAAATTGTGCTAACAGTAAGTTATTATATAAAATGTTTTTTTAGACGTCTTTTTCTCTTTTTATTGTCAAGTCCCAGCGGCCTCATTATCGCAAGGTAGATTTTCTGAAATTCTATTGTCGATTTTTAGCATTATATGATTTGACAAATCAAGTTATCCTCGATATATATATATTTTTTTTGTTGCTAAAAACATTATTCGGTGGTAGAATACTCGCATGCCACGCGAGTGGACTGGGTTCGATTCCCATCCAATGCACTATTTTTTGTCGTGTTATAGTTTTTTAATTACCTTTTTTTCTTGAACTTGTAGAAGTTGAAAGCCTGATTTTTTTTAAATAGGGAGATGGCGCAAACGGTACTTAATGAACAAGGTGCGAAATATCGTGAAACCGGCCCTGCTTAAGCAGGTATGAGATTTTATATTTGCACCCCAGCGTAGAGTTAAAGCGTGTCTGAAGTATAAAGGACGTATTTAAATACACAGGTAACATTTCTCATCATTTATGGAGAACAGTGGGTGTTGTTAATTACCTGCTGTCATTTAAATGACGTCGTGGGTGGACATCGAACATGCCTCCTAATAATTTACTTAAATCTATCGCATTGATAAGACGCAAGCTGAATTAGAGGAAGTTGTTTATGGGGCACTGTACAAGAGTCATCATCTGCTCAGAGCATGTAGGGCTATGAAAACTCTGATCGGCGGAATTTTTTGAGGTTAATGGTTATGGAGAGGGACGGAGATAGGTAAGATGAAAGTTGGGAAAAGCTACTTAGATATGGTTGCAAAATATGAATATAGTAATTTTAAACAAAGTTATACTTCTGGAATATGATCTCTGACAAGGGGTATACGAGTTTACTTAAAAAGAAAAAATAACCAAGAACAATATATATACGTTATTGAAATAAATTGATGTTGTCTATGTGTCATCGATTTTCTCTAAACTTACTTGACCCATTTCGCTGAAAATAGCACAGTTTATTTTTATTAGTTCCCTTAGATTTAAACGGTAGTTTAAATAAAATCCAACATGTACAACTGTTGCTATAACGTTTTAAAATTAGTATGAAAAACATTGAATCCGCCATGTTGTATTGAGCTTACCCCGTAGATATACCACTCCGGTTAGCCACAGATTACACATTCAAAAGAAAAAGGTTTGTTTATAATATTTTTTAGATTATTTAAAAAATGGAAAACACAAGTAGGTGCCTACTTATTATTTAGATACATTAGGTAGAACTTTATTATTTAGATACATTTTGAAAAAAAATAATGTTTGGACAGAAATAAAATTTTCAAATTAATGTTTCATTGTTTAGAGATAGTGATAATCATCACAAGGCATTGCTTTCGCTGTCAAACCAAACGACAAGCAAGAATTGCTAATTCGTAACTTTATTCTAAAAAAAGAACTTGTTCAAGGCCGGGTACATAATAGCTAGTTTATTATATATGGGAATAAAAAATTTGATAATTACATCGTTAAATGAACACACAATAAACCGATTGAGCAGTTATAAGCATTTATATATAATACATTATATACAATGGGTATTGTATACTAAAAAAATAAACAATAGATATTGTATACAACAAAAAATAATCAATAGATGTAGGATACTACATAAAATAAACAAAAAATATTGTACACAACAAAAAATAAACAATACATGTTGTATACTACAAAAAATAAACAATAGGTATTGTATATAACAAAAATAAATAATTGATATTGTATACTACAAAAAATAAACAATAGATATTATAAGAGCAGTTAAATGAGTAGTTAAAACGATCGCATCATAAAAAAAATCTACCAGTTTGACTTTATATGTTTTCAGGGGGCAGTTGAAAATGTCTGCATCTCGTAATGTATAATGGTTTAATGGTAGTAAGGTTTTGCACTTAAGTCCCATTAATGAATTTTGCCCATACTTAGATTCACAATGTAGAATACTAAATAAATTGTTGGATCTTTTGTGGCCAGTGGCGTGCAGCCCATATAGGCTGAAAATCTAAACATTTCTAATAAAAAATATGGTTTTCTCTAAATTTGAGAAATTTTTAGGTTATAATGATTTACGAAATACTTTCTGCTTGACAAGTATCTCATTTTTAACTACAAACTTGCCTCGAATGTCTTGTCCTTCAAGCATTTGTTCTCAAGTTAGTTCTCTCAGCCCTCTTCGTGAATATTTACCAAAAATGCACAATGTATCAAAACAAACTGCTACTCGTATGTTAATCGTTTTCCTTGATAGTTCCAGAGATATGTTCAACTTTATATAGTTAGTTTTATATTTGAAAAAGAATGGTGTTATTTTTATTTCTATTATAATACTTTGGGCTCTTTGGTGGTAATTTCATTGTTTATTAAATAAATCCGTAGTTAAAATGTATCAATGTAATTTTTAATAGAATGAATACTTCATATGCAAATTCAAAAAAGAGAGAAAATAGTGAATTTCAACAGATACATTTGGTAACAGTAATGGCCAGCAAATGATAGGTTCTCGTCAAAATAATTGTTTGTATATCTAAGACTTTTTGGTTCTCATAACAAATATAAATGAACACCTGAAAAGTTACAGCTTCCCATTGATCAAAGAGCAATGCACGCCACTGGGTGTGGTGCTCAGGAAAAGGAAATGCTATCCTTACTATTTTGAAGGATTCTTCAAAATTTCAATAATATTCAAGCTCTGTGAAAGCTCTATTCAAGCTATATTATTATTTAAGGACTGTGGAAAAACTGATCTCTAATATAATGATAACAGAACTAAATTAGAACTTCTACGGAACTAATTAAAGCTAAGAGAATATTAACTTTGAAAGTTTGACGAAATGTTAAAATTCCCCGAAACAACCCACCATAACAGATATACTACCGATCTCATAAAAACAGTTCACAAATCTGCATCAAAATACAGAGATACGTTTTGTTATCCCAGATACTTTTGGAAACAGTTCCCAATAGAGGACACTTCATTTATGATATTTTAGCTTTGATTTGCATTATTAAAAAATTATACACAAAAGCATTTCTTCAAACTATTTCCAAAATCCATTGACCGTAAAATCACTGGGACAGGAATATTGACCATCTCTAAATATGTCATCTCACCGCTCGGAACAAAAGCCCAAACTCCTGATTGGTTGTTGGCTGCGCAACGCGGCATATAAAGCCTAAAACACAAGAAAATAATTCATAGAAAAAAAGGCTCTACGGTCCGTGACAAAATACTGTTTTCATACATTTTTTGACGATCGTTTAATACACACTTCGGATTCTTAGAGACCTATAGAGTTGTAATGTTCTCGCCGTAATAGATGACATAATTATTCCATGTGATAGGACATTTTAGGTAATTTTTAAATTATAATTTCTTCAAATGTTTGGTAACTTTGTGGCATCATTATTAATTATATAAAAAATAAATAATAATATTATATAATAAATTTTGAGAAATATTTATATATTTTAATTAAAGTGGTAAATACAAAGTATATTTTTAATTTATATAATTTTAAAATTATTCAGGGAATCATTTCGGGGCCCTTTATAGAGATTGCGCCTATGTTTTTTGCATAATATGAACGCATAGAAGTTCCGACGCTGCCCGCTACACGGTTTAAATGTTAAAATAGTAAGTATGTTTGAGTAGGGTTATGTAGTGTAGTAAAATATTATTTACCCCGCTCGAATTGGAATCAGCGACATCGAGACCCGGTTTCGAGAATCTTACCGCCTTTCTACGGAAGTCGTTAATGCATAAAAATCAATTCGAATAAGATCATCTAATTATTAATAATTTCAAGAATTTCCTATCACTGCTTATAATTATCTGACGCGATTAATTTATGCGTTTTTTTGCTGCAAATATGGTGAAAGTTTCGGTTAAAAACACTCATGCATTTTTAATGCTTGAGCTGCTAGTGGGTTTAAACAGGAAAAGCTTCATCAAAGTCGTTAGCCAAATTGCATTGCATCTTAAAGACCAGTTTTTCAAGTACAAAAAACTATATAATAAAGTTTAAAAAAATTCGCTCTTAAAAATTTTACAATTATTTCTTTTTTTGTTGTTCAAATATTTAATTTTCATCTTTTTTTCATCCGAATTATCCCAAACTTTTAATATATTATTTAGCTAAGTGAGCCGAACGAAAGGGACCATCAATGAGCACAAGAGGTGGAGGACTTACAGATAATATCTCTCAAGAAGCCTGTTAGTGAATCTTTGTATCACTGGGTTTGAAACCATTTCCATATATATATATATTTTTTTATAAATAGTTGTTACGTAGCGCAAATAGGATATTCTAGTCAATGGAGGAATAATACTTCTAGCCACTGGTTTACGCCTAGCCACTCGATTGCAAAACGTTACTTTTCAACCAATAGCTGTACGTCTCGCAATCACATGACCATTATCAACCAATCCGGTAAGTTTCCGCCGGCCATCATTGTTTATCAACCAATGACACAGCGCGGGGATAATTTCCGGCGGCTGGACGGTGTGGGCTCGCGAAACGATCAGTTGCCATCTCATTCTGAATCGAGACACAGAGCTATCAGCTGCGTGTGTGCCTTGGGCACCTAGCCGCTCGCTATTGCATCATTCCTAATCTAGACACGGAGTTGTCAAGCACGTTCTGGTGCCTTGAGTACGCGAACGCACGCCATTGGATTTCCTAATCCAGACATTATTAACTGCATGTGTGCCTAGGGCATGTAGCAGTAAGTTATTACACCAGCACCTTGTAAACGCCTGGTCTGTGCTTCCCTCTAATTGTTAAAATCAATGTTGGAGTGCATAATCTACCTGTGATCCCGTGGAAGCTGTCCGAGTGGAGACCCAGACATACCGTCAGCGACACCCGATTGCCATTTACTCATGTAAGCTGCTACTATATTCCCCACTCATTATGTGCTCATTTATAGTTGTGCCTTTTCAAATAACATGTCCGGTTAAAAAACCATCAGAGAGGGATCTGTCAGAAACAGATTAGGTACCACCCTTTGTGGTGAATTCCGTATGTAATTTATCTGCCCATGTTTTGTTATAAATAAACTCTGAATAGAAAGCACGCATCTCTTCATTCAAGTAGCTAGTTACTAATTCCAATCCTAAGGTCGCGGCCGACCCATTGACTTTGAAATGAGAAGCGCAATCTTTTACCAGCTGAGCTAACCACAGTGGAGCCTGGGACCAGTTCTGCTTTTGGACTCGAGGTGAGTTTGTACTGCCTTCTTTTCCCCAACCCTCTTCTTCCCCCTTTTTCCCTCTTTCCTAATATTGGCTTCCAACGTGTCCCTTTCTTCTCCTTTAGTCTCCACCCCCCCCCCCCCCCCATTCCTAACATAGTTCCTGCGAGTATAGAAGATGCCTTAAAAAGGCTAAGATACGAAAATACAAACACTTGTCTTTCATACTATTAGCTTTTAATGATTAGACTAGAGAGAGTTAAAATATTGCCATGTTATTTTGTCGTTTCAAAAGCAAAAGGGTACTTGGACACAAATTTCCTTTTGAATACAATGTTTTTTAACTGTTTGCTGACTGAAAAAAAATATGTGTAGGTGGTTTTTATTATTTTGAATTGAAGTTTAGACCTCATCTGACATATTTATTTAAAAAATAAAATAGTTTTCTTATAAATTACAAACAAATACAGTTTATGATAAATTATAAAAATAGATTTCTCATAAATTAAAAAAAAAAACGAAGCAAACTGCATTGATAATTCTCACTAATCGCACAAGTGCTCTTTTAATTTTGACGCGACAATTTTTACCGTGGAAATGTTTGTTTTCTTTATAAAAACAAGATTCGTTAAGATGTGGGGACAAACCATGTACCCGAAGAAATTGCTGATACGTGTTATACATAGCAAAAGTTTCCCAAACGCACCCAGTTATCGGGACTATGACATTCCCAATTAGAATATTGAACGAGAAGTGTTTTTAATTTGCCGATAATTAGAGTTTTCTATGTCTCTTAATTTGAAAATTATAAAACGTTCTGTAAGTTGTGAAGTTACTGTAAAATTTCAAAGTTAATCACTCACGACGGAAAATTTCGTTGGATAAAAAAAATTCATGAGAAAAAATGCTGTACAAATTTCAAAACGACATGAAAAATCAGAGTTCGGATGTTTTTGCTGCTGTATCACACACATTTCCACTATAGAGGTAAGTACATAAATTAATTTATAAACATTATGTATGTGCATAAAACGTGTTCGTCAAATTAATTAGTAAAATATGCAATGTATGTCAGTGTAATATAACGCATCGGAATCACGTCATATCGTGTCGTGTCGCTGACGTAATTGCTCCATGACCTTAGCATCAAATGTGGCGGAATGAATCCAGTACCTTGTACCGGTCACGGAGGAAGCTCTAAGCTCCGTACTCCATACACTATGTCATGTTTATCTGTCCACAACTGCCACCAACGCAAGGCATGAGATAATAATATATACCGGCTATGTGTGCCAATAACGTCTAGGAATGTTTCACCACGCCGAAGTAAATGTGCATGATAAAATAGCCGGAGCAAAACAGCCGCGGCGAAATGCAGTGACAAAGAATAACTCGATATCAAAATACATAGGGCCGGTTTATCACTCCGAGATAAGATTTTAGACAATCTTAGCAAAAATCCGTATACAGGTCGTAGCACAAACAATATAGAAAATACCAAAATTAGACGATTTGTCTACGATTTTAATAGAGGAACTTGTTTATTTTTTCTTTGCAAATTCAAAAATTTCACCACGATGTATGAAACCTCAACTGCCACAACTGTTTATTTTTGTTAAGTTTTATTTAAGTCCTTCACACAAATCCGCATGGTTCCATGTGCGAGGAACCTAACTGTAAATAGTGTTTCTTTTTTGCTGAAATCTGTGCATTATTCGGGAAATTATGACTAACCAACCGTTGAAAACAAACTATGGTCTCACATATAAACTTTGAAAATTCCTCTTTAGACAGGTGATCCTTTATCAATTAATATTATCGACGTTCCTCATCGCTCGATGAATCATCAAAGTCCGTACAGGTAAAAGTAGACAATTTACGAATTTTCTTAGACGCAATTATTTACGTAAGTCAAATATGAGAGATGGGATTTGTCACTAGTAGCTGGCAGTGGTCACAACGGCGGAACTAGTTCCAATTATCGGCTTAAGTGGCCAAATTGTGAAGCTTATGTCACGACCACACGATCGTCCAACCTCCCAACTCGAACGTTTGGGCAATTGTGTAGAGGGGTAGTTCGTGTTCGTTGGCCCAACGTTGGCTCGAGTTCGGCGAGTTGGCCCGAGATCGCCCCGGTGGCGAACTAGTTGGCCCAACCTTCAAACTAGTTTTCCGAACTCGGACGAACCGGCATCCAGACATTGGCTCTTCAGTGTGAGTTCGGCAGGCGATCCCTATGGATGTGCTGCGCGAAGAATAAAACATGACTGAACTATGTTTATATTGATGGAAAAAGACTCAAATTTGCAACTAACGTCCAAATAAATGCCCAAATATGCATTATGCATGCTATGCAAATAATAATAATAGTTCGATAATTTGAATAGGGCCGTTTTTCATGAACAATCACCTCATTGGCGAAATGCATGTAATTCGATGTGTAATCGGGGCAAGTTGTTATTTTTTGCTACGCTTCAATCTGACTCAGGCTGTGCGTAAAAATAAAATAAAGTGCTAAAACAGGCTCAATACCTATCGACAAGCGGTGGGGGCTATAAAATTGAAATTCGTCATATTTTTATAACATTTTGAATGATAAAAACATGTGACACGATATCTATCATCGTGAAGTTAAAGAAACAAAAGATGGGTGATTTGGTGATTCTCGATAATTATTATTTCTTGGGTTGCTCTTATTTTTTTCCAGTATTATGAGTACCTAATGAGAAACGAATTATGTTAATATTATTATGAACTTTGGTAGATTTTCTATGAATAGCGGTAGATCGATAGATTTTAGGTAAAATGGCATTACTAGTTTGGAGTTTGTAGTTGGAACGTTGACCGATCGTGTAGTTGGCCCGATTTATAGTCACTATACGAACTCGGTTCTGAGTTGGAACGTTGGCCGATCGTGTAGTTGGCCCGATTTATAGTCACTATACGATCGGCCTACGTTCCAACTCCAAACCGAGTTCGGGTTGGAACGTTGGGCGATTATGTGGTCGAGGAATTAAGTTTTAGCAATGATTTCCAGCACTGATAAACCGGGCCATAGTCTGAATATGGCAGTGTTGCTTTACCAGGATATGTTTTTATGATACATTCCTTTCCCCATTTCTTCCGTTCCCTAAATGGATGCAAATTGTTTTGATGGTTTATTTAGATAAGTTAAATAAATACTTTGTTTTATTCACAGTATTTATTTAAACTGTCGCGTTACATCGACTGGATTCCGAAGAATCGTGCCTTCGTCAAGTCCAAAGTTTAAAAAATATATTTGTATTAAGCCACAGCTCCCTAAAGACTTTATTTTCATACATGTATGTATTACTCTATGTTTCATGTGTCTCTGTATCTAATTCACCTACTATTTTTATAGTATACATACTCTATATGGAATGTGTGGGACTGCACTAACCTCACTACATACTGAAATAAATACTTATTATTTTTACTTATAACAAAAGGAATAACGACCCCATTGGTCTAATGGTGTTTTCGAGTACTCAGTCCAAGAGAATTATTTTACCACTGACAGCACGAGCAATAATCATACAGGTATTTATATTATTATAAATAGGTATGTTAGTTGTAAGACTCTAGTTTTAAGCCATCGTTGTAAGTCATTTTGCAGTATTGTATACAAAATATGCACTTGGTCATAGATATGTATTAGTTTTAAATAGGTACTAGGTTTATATATGTGTTAGGTTTACATTCTAGTTATGCCTCCTTAAGTTTAAATTGTAAGTCACTAGCTATAACTTTTAGTTGGTAAGTGACTACCTATAAGCCATAGATGTAAGTCACCAATTATAAGTCTCAGTAGTTAGTCCCTAGCCATAAGTCTTACTTATAAGCCATTAGTAATAAAGTTTAGCTGTAAGGTATTGGTTGTATATGTTATTTAATTAATTGTAAAGCGCCCTTGAGGTGATTTTTCCACGAAAACGGCGCAATAGAAGTAATCCAATTATTATTATTATTATTATTATAACAAAATAATAAATACATTCCATATTTTGGAGGGGAAAATTCGTAAACTATACGGTTTATGGACACATAAAAGTTATCTTTTTCTTACTTATAAATTCTCGGTGTGCAATTTCCGACGTCAAAACCTAACGATTACTTGAGTATAGTGAACTAATTAAAAAATACTTTGTATTCACCACTTTGTTAATATATACATGTCAACATGTTTCTAAAGCGATGCTTTCCTCATCAGGAATACATAGAATACTGATTTATTAATAAATTAATTCCAGACGAGGAAAGCATCGCTTTCGAAACATGTTTATATCAGTATGTGGTGAATTCAAAGTTATTTTTAATTCATTTATTAATAATGACGTCACAAAGTGAATGCCAATCTTTTGAAGAAATTGTGTTAAAAATAATTTATTTCTTTTTTTGAGTTTTCCCCAATTTTATTCTAACATAGAGAAGGTTCTGCTGAAACCAGTGGATAACTAAAAGCATTATTAATTTTAATTCGAAAATGGAAAGTTTAGAGCAAATGAACTTTTTAAAAAATGATGCTTTATTCCACAGTTTAAAATAACGAAATACATTCAACATATTTTTTCGCCGTTAGCCTATGTACATTACCTTCGTGCGTTAAAATAGTAATATATTATTTGCAGCCGGCTGCTTTGCCATTTTCTCTTAGCGGTTCGGCGGAATGCCTTATATTATATTATTGAAAGAGAGATATGCTTGGGTACATCGTTGTACCGCTGTCAACTGTAATGCTGATCTTTAACCACCGTATCTTGGAGGTTAACTAGCCATGCCATGATTGTTAATTAATTTTATCACACAGGTACTAGAATATTGTGTAACTCTACCGGTAATAGTGGTCACGTTATATACGAGTATAAATAAAAGAGATTAAGGTTATCCCTCATAAAAGCTCCAACAAACAATCTTATCTTCAAAAATCTTGGACTAGAATTTATGGAGAGTCAATAATAATAATAATAATAAGAGTTAATTTCTATAGCGCAGTTTTCTGAAGGTTCACCTCAAGTGCGCTCAAGGCTCAATATGATATGCATCAGACTTACACAGGATAACTATTGAATGTAATATCTTTGGATTTTGTAAAATGGCCCCTTACTTTAAGGTTTTACTCTGATATTGAAATGGCGGAATAATGGTCTAATTTTTTTTTATTAAATAACTATAGGGTGAAACTGGTCCCATCGAAAATAAACAAATGGAAAAGGTTACAAGGTTTTTTAATTTAAAAAAATTGTATTAAAATTCCGTCATGAATTGACAGATTCAAAATTAGAAATTAGGAATAATAGTCAATAAAGTGTAATTAATACTGTTTTTTTTAATTTTTATTTAATAATAATTTTTTTGATACATACATTTATATAAACCTAAGAAGAAAGGTTATAAACATTTTTTTAATATACATACTCGTATACATTTTTTTAAATATTAAATCATATATCCTCGTATATATTTGATAAATGTATGTGTATTTTATATTTAGCAAAAAATTCACATAGGCAAGGCCAGTACGTGGGTATACTTGGTATCAGTTAGTGGCAGTAAAAAAAACTTTTTTTTTTCATGGAATTTATTTATTTTTATATTTGTTTTTATATATTTACTCTAATTTTTTTTGTTGTTGAGAGAAAAAACTATATTTGTATTAATACATGGATGTTGAAGGTAAGTTAAATAAAAACTGCAAGTTAAATAAGAAAAATAAAATGGAAAAAAATATAATGGTGAAAATATTCAATTATAGCAGAAAAAGGTTGTTATGTTTGGTTTGAATCCAATTTTTTATAACATTTTTGTATGTGTTTAAAGACGATATGTTTGGACACTTACATTCTGTAGATAGTAAATTATAAATTTTAGGAGCAGTAAAAAAGCATGTCTCTGCGCAACCCTAGTCTTACAAAAAGGTACTTCAAGTACGTTATTTATTCTGTTACTAAAGCGATTTTAATTTTTTTTGGCAAATTTTTTTCTGGAAAATATGTATTTTAGGCACTGTGTACAATAATGTTTTCTTGTATCTAATAGTTCAGCCTCATGGAATAATTTTATGGAGGGGAGGGTATTGTCTTTATGTAACATTATTTTTAGTATTAATTTTTGAGATATTTCAAGTGGTTGTTATGTAACGGCAGAAGGATCCTACGAGGATTCTAGCTACTCGTAAATAATAACGGTAAAAACGAAGAGAGCGCCCTTGCTAGGGTGGCAGCTTGCGCGGCCCACGCTCTTCCACTTACCTGCCGCCTTCGATCCAGTTAACTGCGTCTCTAAAACAGAGCGCGCTAAAAGGCCATTTTGGTAGCCGCAAATTGTAACGCCATATTATCATGCATGCTGGGTTAACGCCCACTGTGCGAGATGCTTTTATTTATAACAACAGAGCACCGAAACATGATGACTCGCCTGTAACAGTAACTTAACTTCAGTGTACTGATGTCCAAACCCGAGACTTCCACCTGGACCCTTTTTGCCGCCACGACCATGACTGTAAGCTGACTTTGTATTTCCCCTTATGTGTTGTAACTTATTCGAGTCCCCGTTAGTATGCCCGTTTAGAGTCTAAATCAGAGAGAAATCACCCATAACTTCCATTTGAGGTTAGGTTAGCTGTTGATTATTGTAGCATAACATTGTTCTGTATGCACCTTCTACTGAAATAAACCCTGAGTCTGAAAGCATACAATGGCATCATTTAGCGTAGTAATAGAGTCCCCCGACCCCAATTATAAGACCGCCTGTCGACCTACGACCCTGCAGAGGAGATTCTTGGCCTGCCGAAACTGAGCTAGTCGAATATCCAGAGCCAAGCTCCCTGCCAAGACCCCACCGCCAGGGTAAGTCTAAACAAAGGAATTGTCTCCCGTAACCGTCCTTTCCCAACCTTTCTCCTCTCCATCTCCTTCCCACAACCCCACCTTCAGCCTATTCATAATATGGTTTAATGTAAGTATTATAAATTCCCCCCATCCGATTATTACATAAGATACTGATGATTGCACCAGTGCATGGTATACCAGTTTCATTATTTTTATATCGACTATGTTATTCAAACGTTTAAATATGTAAGTTAAATACCTTAATTTACTTACAAACTTTTCTACATGATATGTCCATTTGAGTTGGCTATCTATTACAATTCCTAAATATTTATTCCCTGAACTCATTTCTGTACAATTATGGCATATAACAGGGTTGCAAGCATTGTTGTTGAACCTTATATTTAGGTTGGTTAGAGGTGCCGTCCTTTTGGTATTATAGAAAGGAGAGTAAATATTTTTTTCACAGTTCAGAGTTAAAAGGTTTTGGTTGAGCTATTCTTTAACAATGGGGGTGCATTTATTGGCAATCTCAATGAATTCGACAGATGACATAAGCCCCGACGGCAACCCAACCCACCCCCTCCCGATCTCCATAATACTCCCCCCTTGATGTGTGGGCTCTAATAAAACATTTACAAAGAGCAACCAAAAATACAAAAAATCTAGTATTAAAAGCTAATCAAAAAGAAGCACGCATGCAAAAAACATCCAAAACAGCATAAAAAAATAACAAAAAAATACAAAAATTATTTAAAGCCCTATATGATACCATAGGCAGGCCACACATCGGGTAGAAAAAAACCATCCTCCAGGTAACCATCACCCTCGGTTCGCGAGAGAGAGATTGGGTTCTCCGAAACTCGCCCGCACCACTATGACATAGTAGGAATTCAAAGTGTAGTTGGAACGGGATATACATATGTAAAAGATAATTTTTTTCTTGTAGGTCGTTTAGGTATCTATAGGTTGATTAGATGAATCTTCCCCCCACTCTTTAATTACCCCCCCCCCCCTCCCCATCGCAATCACTCTTCCACCCCACTTCAACACCCAGTATATTGACCATGATTTTGTAATAACGTTACGTTAGTATGTATTTTTCCCTGAAGAAGGAACGGCGATTGTTTGATAGTAGAGATGAAGTCGAATGACTGAAGGAAGATATTATGGGATGGTTTTAGTACAGAGAATGAATGGAGGAACCTTACATCACTTTTGTGATGACGATACATGACCAGGACATAGTAAACTTTTAGATCACTCTACAGATAACCAACACGTGACGAAGGGGTCTAAAAAAACCTTCCGTTATTTTAATAATATTACTAATTTATTCCAGATTCTTCACTTTCCTATCTATCAAAATCATCTTTAATGAATATTTAATAGAATAATTTGATTATAAAACAAAAACAATAAACACTTGGGATAAATTGATTGAAATGGGATAATTGCTAATGGTCTAGTCCAGAAAAATAAACTGTACCTGGTCAGATATGATTTATTGGACAATTTATTAATTGCTCCAGTTGAGACTTGCTTTTAAATTTGATCATTATTTATAGAATTCAGAAAAGATGCGAAGGCATTCATTAAACGTATGTATATTGAAATAATTGGAGTTCACAGGAGGGAAATTTTATGTATCTACTCGTACACAGTACACATATTATTACTTGTATTATTTTACATGATGCCGATAAACTGGTTTAATTTACAATACATATCTTATGCACCTTCCGTCAGATATTAAACCAGCATTTTACACAGACAATAGTTTAGGTAAATTTACATAATGGTAAAGATAAAGAAGGCAGTTTAGGCCACTCGGGCATTTATTCACTTCAATGTAATGATTTCCCGGCGTTCTATGTAGGCAAAACGTCACGTAATGTTAATATCCGGGTTAAACACTTAAGATGTCTAAAAATTAATGGGTTCTCCGAATTTGCTAACCATCTCTTAGAAACAGACCGCACATTCAATAAAAATACAGGCATAAGTTTACTGCATTAAAATGGAACCGGCATTCGACTAGATAACTTAGAAGCGTTAGAAATAAGGAAAGCCAAAAACACTAATAGTAGACTCATAAATAATCAAATAAATTTAAATAAAAGTCCAATTCTTAAATTATTCCAGATAAACAAAGTACACACCCTTTTCGGTCAGACCGGCATTCGACTAGATAACTTAGAAGCGTTAGAAATAAGGAAAGCCAAAAACACTAACAGTAGACTCATAAATAATCAAATAAATTTAAATATAAGTCCAATTCTTAAATTATTCCAGATAAACAAAGTACACACCCTTTTCGGTCAGACCGGCATTCGACTAGATAACTTAGAAGCGTTAGAAATAAGGAAAGCCAAAAACACTAATAGTAGACTCATAAATAATCAAATAAATTTAAATAAAAGTCCAATTCTTAAATTATTCCAGATAAACAAAGTACACACCCTTTCGGTCAGACCGGCATTCGACTAGATAACTTAGAAGCGTTAGAAATAAGGAAAGCCAAAAACACTAATAGTAGACTCATAAATAATCAAATAAATTTAAATAAAAGTCCAATTCTTAAATTATTCCAGATAAACAAAGTACACACCCTTTTCGGTCAGACCGGCATTCGACTAGATAACTTAGAAGCGTTAGAAATAAGGAAAGCCAAAAACACTAATAGTAGACTCATAAATAATCAAATAAATTTAAATAAAAAGTCCAATTCTTAAATTATTCCAGATAAACAAAGTACACACCCTTTTCGGTCAGACCGGCATTCGACTAGATAACTTAGAAGCGTTAGAAATAAGGAAAGCCAAAAACACTAACAGTAGACTCATAAATAATCAAATAAATTTAAATAAAAGTCCAATTCTTAAATTATTCCAGATAAACAAAGTACACACCCTTTTCGGTCAGACCGGCATTCGACTAGATAACTTAGAAGCGTTAGAAATAAGGAAAGCCAAAAACACTAACAGTAGACTCATAAATAATCAAATAAATTTAAATAAAAGTCCAATTCTTAAATTATTCCAGATAAACAAAGTACACACCCTTTTCGGTCAGACCGGCATTCGACTAGATAACTTAGAAGCGTTAGAAATAAGGAAAGCCAAAAACACTAATAGTAGACTCATAAATAATCAAATAAATTTAAATAAAAGTCCAATTCTTAAATTATTCCAGATAAACAAAGTACACACCCTTTTCGGTCAGCAGGTACCTACTGATCTCCAACCCTTGGCCCTCCACTCGCCTGTTTGTATCAATCTATAACATATGTGTAACTAAGTTCATAGTTTAGTTGTATACTACCCTGAAGAAGCTACGGTAGTAGCGAAACCCGGTCGGCTAAAGTATAAATAAAAGTGATGTAAACATGTTTTATTTTTTTATATTATAATGTCACATCACCAAATTACCGCTTCGTATGAAATTTAAAGTCATTATTTTTCACTGTAGTTAGTTATTGCAAAAGTCAAAACACTCAGTCGCTTTGTTACTATGATGCACTTGAATGTGTAACGTGATTAAATATTTGGGTATATTTATAGATAATAACCTTCAATTTAAATATCACATTGAAAATCTCGCAAAGGTGAGAAAATTAACATAATTTTATTATGCTTTAAGAAATGTATTAAACCAAATAAATTTAAGAAATGGGTTGAGCATCTCCATCCGTACGGTATTATTGGCTGAGTGGGATAGGAACTACAATAATTGACCCACTACTAAAGGCACAGAAAGCACTGATCAGAGTTATCACTAGGAAACATTTCAGGTATCCTAGTGGATTGCTCTATAAAGATTTTAATGCTCTGGACATGCGACAAAGTTTCATAAAAAAGTCATCACAAAAGTACATAAAAATATAGAAATATTAGTAAAATCGGACACACATATCAAACCATCATATTAAGTCGTAGCAGAAACGATTTGAAAATCCCAGTGAATTCTGCCACAATGTACCAAAAAACACACATCTATCTAGGACCAAAAATCTACAATAAAATGTCCCCTAGGTTAAAAACTGCTTTTTGTTCTGAGAAGAATGGAGTTCGAGAACCTGTTAAAAATGTACGTGTCTTTTTTTCTATAGTACATAAATATCGTTTTTTTTATTTCTTTTTCTTAATTTTCTTGTTGAATTTCGAAACCCATCTAAAAGACTAACAACAATAAATTAAAAATGATAAAACACCTTACAACTCAATATTTTGATACCCCCCACATCCCACATACTTAATTCCTTAGAACATGCCATATTGCATTTACTAGCTAGGAATTAATATCGACCAGGCAAACATAATGCAACTTCAACTTACATGTACCTCAATTGATGATAAATGACTATGTTTTGCAAATACAAATGTTCCCAATGTAAATCTCAATGTAAAAAAATAAAAATATGCAGTACAGTTTTTACAATTTATAGTTTCACTTCGTACACTTAGGTACTACAAAGATACAACATAGTATCGGCCGTATATTTATATATTTAATATGAACTGTATAAATATACCATAAACAATCATTTCTGCCACAGTTAAATACAAGCATAAGAAAAAAGTACAGACAATTTTAAAAAGTCTCTATTGAAAGTGATATTAGATCGTACAATGACATCAGAAAGTATATAAAAAATAAAAGCTCTTGAAGGATATAAAAGTAAGAGATATGCGTACATAAAAAAAACATATAAGTTAAAATAATATTGATTGAAAAAATATGATGGCATAGCCTTCTTGTGTCTGTGTATCTATTACTAACTTCATGTAATTTGGGTACGAGCAAGTGTTTGTAATGCTCAGTCCTGGTGTTGTTACATTTAAAAAGACTTTTGGAATGTATATGAAATTGAATGAAGTTAATTAAATCGGGGCTGTCTGTTCTACCATTTAAAATTTTTAACATAAATATTAAGTCGGAAATAATCATGATTTCTTCAAACGATTGGTATTAATTTTGTGGCGTCATTATTAATAAATGATTTTAAAAATATACTTATTCTAGATCCAATGTTAGAACGACCTGTGGGAGCGCATGTCTCCGCACCCTTACCCCATCACTTTCTCCGTCTAGACCTACAACTTACCGAATTGGCGGAGCGCAGCCGTGAGCCGTACGCAGTTTGATGCGACGAAGGTGGGAGGGTGGGGTATGCGCAGGACGAACTACGATTAGTGTAGGTCCGACAAGTGTTGCCTTTGGAGTGGCGTTTGATCGGAAAAATATAAGAAGAATATCTTAATGAATTAATTAAAAATCCCTTTATAATCACCACTTTATTAATATATAAATATCAACATGTTTCGAAAGCGCTTCTTCAAGACATAAAGAATACTAAAAAAATCATATTGTCAAGTATAGACAAATGATAAACATAGAATACAATAATGTAAGATTTGACAAATTATAAACATAAACAACATAACAACATAAACAAATGATTAAAGTAGGTAAGTAATTAATCAAAAATGTTATAAAAAATTTTTGTAAAACATTGAATAACAAATTTATATTAGAAATGTAAGTTATCTATGAGTGCCTATTACGTTTTGTTTACTCTTAAAACCTCTTTTATACCTAATAATCTCATGTATAAGAAGAGCTGCCTTAGATTCCTGAATAAATTCGTATACACAATATAATGCTTATTCAGTAAGATGTTTGATTTATTATGGTAGGAAAAATAAAATATTTAATTTATTATTTATTCCGGAATGTGGAGAGGTTAGTGAAATCCCACACGTAATAGACATACGAGTATTTATTCATCTTAAATTACAATAACGACACCAGTCATTAATACTTAATGAGCACTGATCAAATAATTCCAAGAATGTCATCTATGCCGAGTTGAAATAAAACAGTTGTCACCGATTTTCATTATATTTAGTTATTTAATCATAAAATAAATTTTTAAAAAAACATTGGCTACTCTGCCGTTGTAAGTAAAAACAGTATCTTCCTTGAGATTCCCGAGGAAGATACTGTGTTTTTACTTACCACGATAACTCATCTCACTAGAACAGTTCTTTGTTGAGATGTGCGGCTTTTGAAAATTAGTGAAACTATATATTATTTAAAAATAAAAATAAAAATAACATCAAAGTTATTTAATTATCAACAACTATAAAATCTATAGCAAATTTATAGATTACAACAATAATGATTTCATTGTAACCCAAATAACTGTCATAAAGTATCTGTGCTTCAATCAGCCACAGTCATCAGGTGACCATATTTTTGGTAACAAGAAGTAGTGAGTAAATAAGAATGGGTAAATCATAGTAAGTAAATAATAATCAGTAAATAGTAATAAGTAAACATTTTAAGTAATAAATATATATTTATATATAGCCAATATTAATAAGTAAGTAATAATAGGTACGCAAAAACTAATAAGTAAATAGTAATAAGTGAGTAGTAATAAGTAAGTAATAATAACTAAATAATAACGATAATATCGAGGTTACATAAGGTTTCAACACTGATTATAACATAGGGAATATAAAATGGATAAAACGAAATCACCACTCTCAGCTAACATAGAATTTTTGACAATATATTTTTTTTTTAATAATTTTAGCATATCTATAGTTTTAATGCTGTCACTAAGCCTATTGTATAGTAAAAGAGCTTTACAAGAAAAACTCCTTTGTCCAAATGATGTTCTGTTATTTGCCGGCAGATATTAGAGAAGAACCCATTCTAGTGTTGCGCACTTTGTGTGAACTTATGGCAATGTCAATGTTCTTAAAAATTTACAGAGAGCCTGTATTATGTACATAATTTTATTTTCACTGTATAATAAATGTGATAAATATAAGACCTGTAGATTCCTAGTCCACGGACATCCAAATGAAATTGTTTATCTGTTAATAAAAATAAATTCAACATTTGAAAATGTCTGATATTTTTCACCGGATGTAAGTGAAAATTATGCCTACTTCGGACACACCCCCAATACACTTCTATCGGTTTGTCTCTTTAGTGTTAATGAGCAACTAAATAACCGTACAACTTGTATTAACCTACTGCTTAGTAGATTCCTCAAGCGTCATTAATAATTTTCCGTTTAGAAATTGTTCTGAAAATTTACGCATTTCACCACATTTCATTATCGCTAACCGACACGGAAATTAGCGCTCATATATAAAGCTAAGCAGCACTCAAAGTTGTTATTATTTATAATATTTAATTGCCATTTACTTTAAAGTTACAATACAAAATGACAGTTTTACGCGGAAGAACTCGATGAAGAAGAAAGTTAAGTAAGATCCACCGATTAACGCAAAATGTCGGGGAAACTGTTAAACTGCTGGAGAAATGATTTTATACATTATTACGTTATAATAATTGATAACCAAAACCTTTATTTTAGTTTTTCTGGTACTTTCTTATTTACGTATACTTTTTTTTTACTTGTTTTCCTAGTTTATATTATTTCCTAGTAGTAAACTACAACGAGTCAAAAGCTGTTGTTTTGAAATAATCAATATTTTGTATATTCACATATGTCAAAGCATGTATGTAAAATGTAAAATTTTATTAGGTCAGTCTCGGCAGCCACATACATTTCCATACGTCGCACTTGGTTACAAGTAGCCACGGCTACCTATCGCCATGTTGGCAGCCGAATGTGACTGACGAGGCTGGCCAAGCACTAGGCCCTAGGCAGTCAGGCTCCACAGCCTGATTGCCTAGTGCGCGACCTGCCATCGGTCGGATCCCGCAACCAACAATATTTGGCTGCCAAGTTGTTCGCTTGAATACATTTTCATACCAATTTGAAGATGTATTGGCCGCCGCAGACTGGCTGCCTAGTACGCAGCTAACCTTAGTTCTCACTGTTCTTTCTGTTCGAAATTGAAGTTCGTAGGACAATGGTCAGTTTAAATTCTGAACCATTGCAAATAGAATTGTTTGATATCCATATTATAATTTATGGTTTTTCGGACTTACAACAGTTTAATACTGGACCATCGATATTCACTTTCCATAAAAATTAGTTTTTTTTTGTATATAGGTTCTTTGGACTAGATGTGTAAGTATTATTAGTATTAGTTTATTTTATAATATTTTGCATTTTTTCTAATATTTTCTGCAATGCAAAAGGAAAATAACACTTGAACAATAATTAAAGCGTTGTGATAAAATTGTATTGTATTTTGTTTGATATATACGTTTATTTTTTTACTCAGTTTCCGATTCTTCAATTCATAATCTGCATTTGTAGAGAAGCTCAACTTTTCGTCCACTCTTTTAATGATTTATTCGTTAATATAAACCTTTGGTTAATTTTGTAGCCTATTTCATGTAATTTTGTCATATTTAACATATAGTTTTCTTTTTTATTTTACTTTGAACCAATTTGAGACAGTATCAAATAACTATTTATTTTTCTGATTTGATTTCTATTGTGATTTTTTTTCTCTCCGAAATATTAAACAGTTCATCGTCTGCACTTTGTAATGGTTATATATTATTTTCTGTTATTATATTTCTACTTAAATTTTTATTTTAAATATTTCGTATATCACTTGTCTATTGTATCTCTTGCTCCAAAATGAATATTATTTCTCAAAGATAGGAGAAAAACGCTTAATTTAAAAAGGGAGTAAAATAAACTTTTTGCTTCCATCAATGGGTTAAAAAGGAACGCATCCATTCTAGGGTTAAATCCAATACAAAATGACTTAGTTTGAGTAAATTCTATTTTTTTAATCTATTACGCTATCGGTTTATTAATTTATAAAATGGGCATCGTTTTATGGAACTTTTTTTTATATCAATAACAAGAGTCCCGAACTGCTCCCAACCGTCTGAGGCCAGTGAGACTATGGCATTCCCAATTGGGGAATGTTGTGAGGCTGAAGGTATTGAGGAGGTGGAGGAGAAGGGGGAGAGGAAGGTGGGGAAAGGGGGAAATACCTGGCTATTCGGATCTGGTCACCAAACACGGCTAAAAGCCATTTCAAGCAACGTTTCAATTCTGAATGGTGGTCTTTCACCAGGGCGATACTGAGAGTATCTACCTCTCTGAAGGAACTAAATTCAATTTTAGATTAAATGCAAAAAAAATGTCGACGCAGTTGATGTATTGCAAGCATTGCAAGCTTTTTTCTGCATTATCGTATTCCAACCACAAGAACAGTTTCACACTTGACTTGAGAGATGTATGTACATATATCAACTTTATGTGGCAGTGTCACTAGAGAAGAATAGAAAATACATGGATTATTTGCAGGCGGACTAAAATCTGGCGACATAAAACACCACTTATGGTCAAGTGTTGAAGGATACGACACAACAAAACAGGTACTAACTAACTAACTAACCATCACGCCGTTTCACCACAGGCGTAGGCAGAGAGGACGGACCGCCAAACAACTCGATTTTGGTATACACTTCTTGCTTCATTCACATTCATACAACGCCTCACACATTCTCTTCTATAATTCCGACTTCTGACATGGCCCGACTCGAGTATTTGATTCACTTGATCGCGCCATGTCTTCCTTGGGCGTCCCCGGCTTCTTCTTCCATTCACATTCGTGTCATATATTCTCCTTAGACTCCTCTCTTCGTTCAATCGCTCTACATGCCCAAACCATCTAAGCGTCCCTTTCTTAATCTTGCTCACTACGTTTACATCAGCCTTGCATTCTTTACGAATCTCAGCATTTTTCACACGATCATACATGGTTTTACCACACATTCGTCTCAGAGATCTCATTTCTACAGCATTCAGTCTACTTTCATTCTTCGTCTGCCAGTTCCATGCCTCACCGCCATACATCAGGGTTGGTATCAGGACTCCATTGTGGACTGCTAGCTTCGCTTCCTTGGACAACTTTTTGTTTGTGCCAACCGCGTTCAGTCCTCCGTTAATGGAGTTTCCTGCATTCACCCTTCTTTCAATATCCCTATCAGTCTTTCCATCTCTCATAAACATACTTCCCAAATACACAAACTCATCGACCTGCTCCAAGTATTCATCATTCACAACTATATTGCACACTGTTTTCGTACTCTCTATTTCAAACACCATGCCTTTGGACTTATTTGCATTCATCATTAGCTCATTCTTCATACATACTTCATTCATCCTAGATACGAGGGACTGTAGATCTTCCATACTGTTAGCAATTAGTACCGCATCATCAGCATACAACAAGCAACATACTTGCAGACTACTCATTTTCGCACCCAAGCCCACCTCTTTCAATTCTTGCATACAATTATCCATGTATAGATTGAATAACCACGGTGACATTACGCAGCCTTGCTTAACACCTTTTGCGATGTCAAACCACCCCGTAAAATCACCGTTTGCCTTAACACATGCAACGCTTCCCTCGTACAGAGATGCGATTTCCTGTATAAGATTTGTATTCACACCATACTTAGACAACACCTTCCATAACATTTTTCTGTCAACTCTGTCGTATGCTACAGGTAATATTTTATTTTAAATTAGTTGAAGTACCCGGCGTTACCCGGATTATCAATATTTTGAAGGAAAGTTTTGAGTTTGTGGTGTGTTAATCGTACCCTTACCCCTAGTAGTTTTCCTCTTATTTTGAACGTCAAGTGTGCAAAATTTCATCAATGAAGTACAAAAAGCCTGCCTGGTCGTGATTTTTCAAAATCTCTCATAGATGCCCTTACTCTTATTTTGAAGGTCAACTGTTCAAATTTTCATCACGCTCGGAATAAAACTGTAGATTTGTGTACAAAACTCTTCACTCTTCTTTAATTATATATACCATATATGATATTTTCATATACATTTACATATTTTTTTAAATACAATCACTTTCATTAAAAAATAATATATGTTATATTTGCGAACGTTCCAGAGTGGAAGATACTCTCAGTATCGCCCTGGTGAAATACCACCATTCAGAATTGAAACGTTGCTTGAAATGGCTTTTAGCCGTGTTTGGTGACCAGATCTGAATAGCCAGGTATTTCCCCACCTCCCCTTCCCCTCCCCTTTCTCCTTCCCCTCCCCAATCAGCTTCACAACATTCCCCAATTTGGAATGCCATAATCTCACTGGCTCCAGACAGTTGAGAGCAGTTGGGACTCTTGTGCGGTATTCATATAAAAAAAAAAAAATAAAACTTTCAATAGATTTAATAATGTTGTTATATCATAGCTGTAAATCGCTCAACCATCTAACTGGTCGACAACTACACCGGAAGTTCTAGTTTGGCATTAAATTGTAGACATTTATTATTTTCGAACTACAAAATGTCATTAGTATGGCAACACAGAGTTAGTCGCTTCGTCTTTGAAATGTGTTTTTTTTTACACTCAAACGTTTTTACATTTTTGCGTTTGAAAATTTGTTTTAAAGAAACAAGGTAAAACATCACAATTATTTTTTATTGTAAATTTTATCTTTGAATTTGATTTTTTATTTCATTTATTCAACATCTAATACATGTTTATTTCGATACATAAAATTTAGAAATACAAACAAAAATCCCAAACCCATGTAATTATCTTCCTTGCAAAGCGTTATATTTAGCGATATCGTTTCGATGGAAATGACAATCTAGTCTCCTTTAATGGAAGCAATCTTCCCAACAAGCCTTCCATTGATATGCTTGGTGTAACTTTAAGTGACCAGTTCAGGTATGGGGGCTCCATCGAAGCCAGAGTAAAGTTAGCCTCTCAGAAGCCGGGCGTATTGTACAGAGCCCGCAGATACTTAATAGTACACAACTGCTGACGCTGTACAAATCGCAAGTGCGCCCCACTGTAGAATTTGGCAGCCACCTCTGGTCGGGAGCCAC
Organism: Halesus radiatus; assembly: GCA_022606495.2. NCBI lineage: Eukaryota > Metazoa > Arthropoda > Insecta > Trichoptera > Limnephilidae > Halesus > Halesus radiatus. The sequence continues at coordinate 141,986 of JAHDVE020007698.1, forward strand.
AAAATATCTGAAAAAACCCTTGACTGTGCAGAACCGAGCGGTCCGTTTGATAGATTCGCCTATCTTAACAAACGGATTGCAATCTTTGGAGCACAGGCGTCAGGTTGGAATGCTATCCTTTTCCTACCGGTATTTTAATGGAAGATGCTTTGAGGAACTAGCGTCATTAATCCCTTCGGCACAGGTACACAATCGGGAAACACGCCAAACACGCTCCCAACATGTAAACACGGTTGGCATTTGTCACATGAGACCAGGTCGCTTTTACGACTTGTTCTTGTATTCAACAGCTCGGCTGTGAAATGATTTGCCGGCCTCTGTGTTTTCTCCCTCCTACAATATAGAATCTTCAAGACCCAGGTTCACTCCTTCCTATCCTCCAAAAGACTCTCCACACAGCATCCCCAAAGATGATATATGCCTTGAGGGAAATTATTTCTCTCAGAGCCTACTGTGTGGACATACTGTAAAAAAAAAAGTTTTAACATAAAATTGTCTTAAAATATGAAGTAGAATAATCTCCTTTCGGAAAGTACCACTAATTTCTCAATTAGTGGTACTTAAAATAAAAATAAAATAAGTGGTGGTTAAAATAAAATATATGTACTTAGACCATTGTGTTTTGTTAACTTACTTTTATTTTCCTATGAACCATCTTTGTGTTGCCATTTAAACCTTTTAAACAATCGCAGCATCCTCAATTTTGTCTACTTTTAAATTTCAGACTGGAGATAAAAATTAAGCTTACTTCGGGCACACGAACACGCCCGCAATACACTTCTCTTCCACGGGTAAAATTCATAATAACATCTTGAAATATTTTGAGTGAGTGAATTCAAAATGTTGTAGTAAATCAGAATGTAACCACGAGTCTAAAAATAATTATGCATGAGAGCACTATTAATTCTAGCTGTCAAGAGTGTCAGGCCCCCTTAAACTGGACCTCGTTACAATAAATCAAAAGCCTGCGATCTCTAAAAACTTCAAACTAATTGAATTAATTAACACCACCTTAGAACAGAATAACTTCCACATTGGCGATTATCAATTCAAAGGTGAAACAGACTGTAATCAATTCGCGAATTTCCGCATAAACGTGCTCTAATATTACTGTCTTCGCGTTGCCAATTATTAACGTGTGCCTCAAGGCGGGCAAAATCCTCACGCGGAATCATTCTCCAGGCGTAAAAAATGGTCTAAAACTGTTAAATCATCCATGAAATGTATCACTTATTCTGTCAGGGAGTCTCAAACGGCAGCGCTCAACAAAAAAACATTAAGAGATTTGTCAAAAGTAATAAACCACCAAGCTGTCAAATGAAATAAATCATAGTTCTTTGTGAAGTGGCTTGAAATTTCGTTACAAAAACATGCTAAAACGGAACGTCCGTAGAAAGGGTTAACAGAGAACAATGCTGCGTAAATATTAATTTTTTTATTGGGCATAACAACTTTTTTTTTTAAACAGTATTTTATTATTTGATAATAATAATAATAATCACAATTGGATGATTTGTATAGCGCCGTTTTTGTGGAAAATCTCCTTCAGATGAACAGTTTTATTAGAAAATTTAAGTATAGACATGATAGTTTTACAGTTGCTATTTAATCCTCCTTTTCTATGTGATTTCTATATGATGTGATCCTCAATGATTTCTTTACCCGTGCTGAGGCCCCCATTTTACAGTTTTATGTGTAAAGTATTTTTAATTCATCCATGTCATTTAAATAAGATAAATAAATGCGATAATGAAAAATTAAGGCCATACATTATATGACATGGTTACGTATCTAGTGAATAATAAATGTTTTTAGGTTTATTTTGAAGTGTGTTTTTTTTTTAATTTTGGTAATATTGTCTTATTTGTACTTTGATCTTTTTTTTTTTTATTTTGTCTGCAAAATCTTTTTTGTTCTATAATTCTTTGATTTTGCCTGTGAAATCGTTTTTTTTTGTTTTTTTTGTCCGTTTTTTTTATTATTTTATCTGTTGAATCATTTTTTGTTTTTTAATCCATCTTTCGATTTTGTTTTTATGTTTTGTGCATACGCTTGTCTAATTCGTCTATTTATGTTAATTTGTTTGTGTTGAAATTTGTTTTTTTTTTCTTATAAATGTACATTAGTAATGTTTTTAAATATATTTAGAATATCTAGTTCTTTAAATCATAGTTGAATCGTTTTTTCTTAGTGCAACATTTTTGATGTGTCGAATTTGTAGAGATCTGAGGTTAAATAAATGTACGACCTAACTGGTATTCGCATTTAAGTTAAAATTACTTTAATAAAATTAATAAGAAATATTTTGTGTACAGAACTGTTTAATATATGAAAATCAACATGTTTCGAAAGCGAGGCTTCCCTCATCAAGATGCAGAGTGTACATACTGTGATAATTTTAAACTAAGTACAAAATATTAAATATTATAAATATCCGTGTCCCTGTTACAGCTACTCGACTCCTCCACTAGCAGACTTTTTCGACATATTTCAAACCGCCCCGCCCTGCATCAAAGCAAAAATAATTTGTTCTGTATGTATCTGATGTGTGTTTCTGATCAAATTATCATAATGTTAACTAATCAATGTACCTACTCCTATTCTTCCCAATTATTGTATTACATTGATAAAAGCGTACGGGCGTCCAAGAAATAAATAAATTAATTATATTGACCTTGTTTTTTGATAAATTCCTTTGCGACATTTTCGTTACCTTAAACCTACAACGTTATAGTAAGGTTAAATTTTTTTATTTATTTTATTTTATTACATATATCTATAAACAGTTGTTACTGATGCTTACGTATTGCTCTTGTCACTGGGTGTGAAACGCCTCTGTTGAGCAGTGGTGTGAATTGATCCTTTACCAAGAGTAGGTTGTACCGTATCAATTATTCTTTACCATTACTCAAAACACCATAATGTATGAAGGAAAAGACGTTCAACACAAATTGCAACTAAAAATTAGAATCTTGTGGAGCAGAAAGGGTTTTTTACGGTACAACAATCACGGAATAAGAAATTTCGGTAAAAAATACTTTTTTTTTTCAGAAATTAGGGAAAAGAAAGATAAGCACAGCTTTTCGGGCTTTATGGGCTGCACGTCACTGGTGTTGAGTCAAGTTTAGCTAGGTTGTTTATTACATGTTATTAAAATAACAAAGAGATTATAAGTTTTTTTTAATGAACTACAATAATTAAAATACATAAAATAAAAATAAAAATGTATTTTTTTTACTATATTTCCCAAAAAAACGGATTACGCATTTCCCTTGTTTTTAAAGCCTTAATATGGGCTTTGATTGGTGTTGGTGGTATCTACTAAGCTAAGCACCCCGAAGGTAATACATAAATTTCAGTTACGTGCAGTCCATAAAGGCTGAAAACTGTGTCTTCCCTAAATTAAAGAATCATCTTTTTTATCAACACGTATTTTTTTAATATGGTGTACATTAATAAATGTTTTTTAAATGTCAAATTTACACGTTTTCATGAGATTGCTATTTTTAAATGCTATTTGTAAATGTTCAGTGCACAAGAAAAATAATTTTAAAAAATACTGGTGGAGGTTAATAAAAAAGTTTAAAAATATAATGGAGTTCCTTACTGAACGATTTTATTTATCGAGTGTTTTAACGGAAATTTCTTTTGGTTAAGACATAAATCAAAAACAGTCTCAATCGAATGACACAACTATCCTACCACAAGTCGTGATTAGGGAATTAGTGTAAGGAGCGGAGATAATTACGCATTACATAATAACGACACAATTTCTTTCACAGTAAAATCACTTGTATCGGGTTTCTTGATTGACTTCAGCTTTTGACTATGCATTCATTCAACCAAATTGTAATGAATTTTGAAGCAATTAACTCTCATCTCCGAACGAGTTTCATAAATCAATTCAATAAATAAATTGGAAATAAAGCAATAAAACCGCCCTATTTCAATACGAGTTATTTCAATAATTCGTCAATTTGACATTAATTAGCTTAGATTGAAAAAAAAACTTTTGACGTAACCAGTTGTATCGATTTACATGTATCCGTTACGTGCAATAGTCGACAACGTAAAATATTATTATAAGAAGTGATAATTTATTTGCGAATGATTCAAATCAATAAAGCTCAAATAATAATTTATTATGAGTCAAGATTTATTAATCGACAATTCGCATATACTCGAATATAGTTGATGGCCGCGGTCTCGATTTAAAATCCGAGATATTCATTTAACCATTGAGCTATCGCAGCAGCCCAAGTGTCCGAAGTATTTGACGAATATGAAAAATAAACGTGTTATACGAAATATTGATAAATTTTAAATTCCTATTTTAAACCATTATTTTTTTACTATTTTCTTTAGATTTTTTTCGCTTTACGATTTCACCCGATATTTGAATTGAACATATCGTCGCTGCACATATAGAATATAGCCTATGTGACGTTTCGTATATTCTGAGGTGATCGAATAAAAACTGTTTTAAATAATAATTGCAAAGACTAGATTTGCTAAAAAGAATAGATTTGTTAAGTTGGAAAGCTTGCCTAATAATTATAAAAAATATTTTTTCAAATCTACCCTTGAAATTATTTTTTAAAAGAGTTTACGAAACGTCACATAGGCTATATCATATATGCAGCGACGATATGTAATATTAATAAATAACGTAATCTCTTTAAGATATTGATATTTACTTTGTGGCATCATTATTATAAATTAATTAAAATTTACTTAATCACCACTATATTAATATATATATATATCAACATGTTTCGAAAGCTATCCTTTCCTCAGCAGGAATATATAGAATACTATTATATACATGTTGATATGTATACGAGTATATTAATAAAGCGGTGATTACAAAGTAATTTTTAATTAATTTATAAATATAAAACACTTCTCTTAAAATTTCAAAGCACTATATAAACTCACCTTGGAAAAGACGTTGGGAGCTGAAAATAGTTGCCGGTTACCTGGAAATTTGCAAACTAGTTAACCGTTCTAGAGATATTGCTACTTCGGACAAACTTGCTTTTTTCCATACATCAATGTATTATATAATCATTATGGGTTGTTTGTTGAATACACCACACAATTAAGCTGGAAAAAAAGGTTATTTAATATTCTGATTACCGCAACATATAACCTATATACCTTTAAAAATAAACATATTACACAAAGCAACCTGCTAAAAACCCCTGTCGTGCAATACAAATAAATCTAGAATTTTTCCGTTTAATTTAGTGCAGTTAGTGATACTTATCCTGGTAATTTACAAGGCCAGTAATAATAGAATTTGTCCGCTAAGGTTGAATATTATTTTTTCTAATTATCGAAACATAAATCATAAATTCCTACGTAGAAATAAACCCACAACAATTCCAAGCGAGCTACCCGCTAAAAAGCTATGTCCTGCAATCAAAGTAAATCTTGAATTTAGCCGTTTACTTTACCACAGGTAGTGATACTTATCCTGGTAATTTACAAGGCCAGCAAAAACAGAATTTGTCCAGGAGGCCGATAGCATCGGGACCAGTTTAAATACAAGTACTTTAGAGAGCTAATGATTTCCTCGCCAGGTTTCTGGTACAACGTACAGTGTACAAGGCTGACAGCGGAAACAACTGTGGTAAGATGTATTGGCGTTGGAACTCTTGAAATATGTATGGTAAATACAGATGTTTTGTAATTAAAACATCATTTTAACATTTGAAATAATTATACGACGTTTTTGATGAACGAGATAAAAACATTGTTTTTGTCGCAAAACCTATCGCAGTCAAACAAAAAATTATAAAATATGAATTCCTTTATGAGTACATCCGTCCATACGAGCTTAAACTTTTAAATGTTGGAACTGATGCACTGAGGAAAAAAGAATATTTCTAATCCAGAAAAGCAATTAAGTAGGTATCTACGTATAATTTATTAAATTGTGTTATTTCAAAATTTATTAATTTAAAATAATATGTAGTATATTAACGGCAAGTTCCAGAGTGGTAAATACTGTCAGTATCACCCTGGTGAAAAACTGCCATTCAGAATCGAAACGTTGCTTGAAATGGCTTTAGCCGTATTTGGCGACCAGATCTGAATAGCCAGTTACTTCCCCACCCCCACCTCCCTCTTATCCATCTCTTCCCCTGCTCAATACAGCCAACCTCATAATATACCGCAATTGGGGATGTCATAGTCTTACTGGCTCCTGACGGTTGGGATCAGATAGGACTGTTGTAAAATAAAAAATAATGCTATTAATGTTTTTAATTTGGCGTACTTTTGCAGGTCACTTTTTAAGTTGGAACAATTCAAGAAAAGTCTCTTGTTTTTTTTATGGGAAACAACTAGTAACGTTTATAAAATAACAAATGCGAGAGTTCTTCGTGGAATGACCAAAAATTGTGACATTTCACTAGATATTAAAATAAACTTAACTACTTTTCCTTCTTACACATATACAATTTTTTTTTTGTATGAATACCTCACAAGAGTCCCAACTGCTCCCAACCGTCTGGAGCCAGTGAGACTATGGCATTCCCAATTGGGGAATGTTGTGAGGCTGAAGGTATTGGGGAGGGGAAGGAGAAGGGGGAGAGGAAGGTGGGGAAAAGGGGAAATACCTGGCTATTCAGATCTGGTCACCAAACACGGCTAAAAGCCATTTCAAGCAACGTTTCAATTCTGAATGGTGGTCTTTCACCAGGGCGATACTGAGAGTATCTTCCACTCTGGAACGTGCGCAAATATACTCTATATTATTTTTAAATGAATTAATTGTGAAACAACACAAATTAATTAAAAAAATTACTTGCGCACGCCGGGATTTGAACCCGCGACCTTCGGATTCGTAGTCGAGAGCCTTACCCCTCCACCATGGAGGCCGTCGAATACAAACATGTACTCATGAACTCATTTATCTACTCCAATATATTAAATGTGGATGTTCTCCGGTAAATTTATTACTTACTACAAAGAATATACATGTCCCTCTACCTATTATAATGACGTATTTAGTTAATAAATTTATGATGTATAGAAATATTTTAAACCACTTCAATTTAAAATATTATAAACATCATTTCATTATTTTTTTTCTTCCTTTACATACTAAATTTACATATACCTTCAATAATTGCTTTGTTATTTACAGATATTCTTGAATTTTATCTTCGTTATTATACACGGTCATAGAGGCTTTCTATTGCTTACATATTCTTCACATTATAGTCTATGTCTTATACTCTATGTTATACTATGTAAAAACCGAAAGGCGTAAATGATACAAAAAAATATACATTATTTATATACTAGTGAAAAATCACGGGATAATTGTAGAGTTTGTGAAGCTGAAAGTTTTAATGTTTTAAATTTAAATAAATTCAATTTTTTAATTTTTATTTAAAGATATTGGCGGAACTCGAACACCGATCGACTGTTTAGAAGACAACGATTCTTATCATTACACCACCAACTTATTAAGAACAACGGCATAAATTCTTTTTTATGTACTATATATTAAAATGTTACGTGCTACGTACTCATATCACAAGCGAAATAATATTGTTTAATTGATGAAGTCAGGTTGCCACTTTACCAGTGCTTTTTTAAGAAACTTTTTTTTTTTATATGAATATCTCACAAGAGTCCCAACTGCTCCCAACCATCTGGAGCCAGTGAGACTATGGCATTCCCAATTGGGGAATGTTTGTGAGGCTGAAGGTATGGGGGAGGGGAAGGAAAAGGGGAAGAGGGAGGTGGGAAAATACCTGGCTATTCAGATCTGGTAACCAAACACGGCTAAAAGCCATTTCAAGCAACGTTTCAATTCTGAATGGTGGTCTTTCACCAGGGCGATACTGAGAGTATCTTCCACTCTGGAACGTGCGCAAATATACTACATATTATTTTTAATTAATTAATTGTGAAACAACACAAATTAATTAAATAAAATTTACTTGGTTTTACTCTGGTTTACTTTAAAATTTAAATAGAGGCCGTCAAACTATACGTATTATTTATTTTTACTGCTGCTATTATGGTAAAAGTAAAAAAATGCCTTAAAATTTTGTACTGGAAAATATTATTTGGAATGTTACCAAATAGATAAAGGAACATGGGGGGAATCGGACCTTAATAAGCAGAAAAAATAAACTACGTTTCTATTTTTTTTCCTAAATACGTAGAATGGTTGCATAGCTTTAATATGAACGCAAATTTAACAATTAAAAAACAAAACTCCATACAAAAACCCCTATTTAAAAAAAACTGCAATAAAAGGGGTATTGAGAGACTAACATTTTCCAGATGGGTAATGAGAGCCATTTTTATATCACTTTTGAGAAATTATCACATAATATTAGTTATTGATTAATAATGATTATGTATTTCTAACTAACGAATAAACGATAGAAAAATACGAGTTACAAACTATCTATTTTACAAACATATTAAGAGGAACGGCTGCGCGGCCTTTCATAAAAAAAAATTTTGGTTTTGAGGCCAAAATACTCACCTAAACCTAATGATTTTTTTTTCATAAAAAAGTATAGTAAATACCTAGTACAGGTTAGAAGTAATTTATTTATTTTTGTTTTACATGATGAAATAAATATCATTAAAGGAATTGATTTTTAGCGATTTTAGAGGCACCTTTAATAATTATTGAAGGCTAAAGACGATTAAAAAAAGAAATTCTTTTTCAAATATTTTGTTTTTGTATTTTTATTTACGTAGCAAATACGATTTTTTTTTAAAACAGTAAATCCGCAAATAATGTACCCTCTAAAATTATAAAAATTGTTTTTTTTTCATGGCAAACACTTCATAATTTAAAACAAAAATAAATAAAATACTTCTCATCTGTGCTAGATATTTACTAAACCTTTAATAAAAAAAACATTTGTCATTCAGTTTGGATGGGTATTTTTGTCTCAAATCCAAAATTAAGTTATGTATGAAACAGGCAGCGCAGCCGTTCCTCTCAAGGATAAGCAAAAAATATAAATTTAATCTTATGGGTTGTCTCAACCAGAGGATTCTGAATGATCCCGGTTACTAGAGCTTCTGCAGCGGTACCAAAAATCTTTTTTTCCCCAACTTCTGAACAAATTATGCACTTATTTTGCTGTCTATTGATTGAAAAGACTGCTGCATGGTGGTTAGGGAAGGGATTGCGGTAATTGCACCATTTTGTATATCCTTTAAAAACACTTATAAAATTCTTTAAATTTGGTTTCTAAGACTTGTACACAAAAATACACACACGACGGTATAAAATGTATACAAAATAATTAAATAAAGTAAAATAATAATCTACAATAAAAAACACATAAATTTGTTGTAGACCACTTTTATTATATTAAAACTCTACCGGTTTCGGAAGCACCCTTCCTTCATCAGGAGAATATTAAAACACTATATTAAAACACAAACAAATAATAATCACTTACCGTGGACTTGAAATATTCGATATTTTTACTGTCACCAGACAGCAAAACACACATTCACATGTAATTTGAGAACACGTACACCTGAGCTGTTGGCGGCGATTGACGGACTTGATCGAAGATTGATTATATCCGAAAGACCCAATGTATCGAGATTCTCATTTTGTCATAGCTCTCATTACCCGCTTGTTCTCATTAGCCCACTCTTCCCTCCCTTAAATAAATAGCGGAGTGAAAAAAAAACGATTACAGCTTCGGAATTTATCTCTTCAGGTGTGATTAATAACTCGTGACTTGTTAACATCTTCAACAACAATGATAATTACAAATGATTTAATGTGAATTTAATAGCAGACATCACTCCTCTGTTCCTCTGTGCGGCTGAAGTTTGCGTCAATTCATCTGGAGGGCTTAGATCCCTATTATTACAAAGCTACGTTTTGTAATCGCGCTGGTAATTATTGGTGTAAGTGTCTGCTTATAATACTGTTAAGCGCGGTGTAATAAACATAGCTTCCGAGTTAGTCAAATGCCTTATAAAAATAACCCAATGGAATTAGGAAGACTCTTTGGACGTGCGAGAGAATTAGTATAGGAATTTCTGGTACTATGGAGAATTACATGAGGAATTAGAGCCTTCGGTCGTGTATAAACAACTTTAATCTATGTACCTAAAACATTTGAAATTTCTAAATGTTAAATTAATTAGGTAGAACCTTCGGTTCGGGCATGTATAAGAAATAATGACGAAATTTCGGACAGGTGTATTTGAGAAACATTTAAAGAAATTGGGGTAAAAAAATTGGATATATAACAAATATGGGCTAAAATGTGATTATTTCCAAATTTAGTACATCTTTTGGACAGAGGAATATTAAATATCATGCTTCTAAACTATATAATGCCTTACCAAATCAACAACAAAATATCGGAAACGAATATCTTTAAAAATATAGTCAAAACATGTGTGAGAAACTGGGTAATTATCTAGTATGAAATTTTAATTGAAACGTTAAAGAATGCCTTAACTGGTTTTCAAACTGCACCATTTATCAGACATTTTGGAATGTATTTCATAGAATTTAAAAGATTTCAGTTTTAGGATGTTTGTCTTTTGAAACCCTATACATTTTCCCAACTACCCGTATAGAATTTACAAAAAAATCACTTATGGTATTTCTTGCGTCAGCAGACTTCAAAGTGTGTATTTTTGGGTGTTGACTGTTAACACAAGATGTTGAGGGAGAGCAAGGAAGTTGCTGTACCACAAACTTCAGGAAAAATTGTTTTCACCTCGTTATAACGATTTTCCAATATAGGAAACTAGTAAAAACAGAACATCAATAGTGCTGCCCCAAAAGGCTGTTTAAATAATTATGAAGTTCTTAAAAGGGTCACAAAAGGATTTCAATTTTTGTTACATAATTAATTCAATTTATTTTAATAACTTTTTGAAGCTTATGAACATCATTGTAATAATTAATCACTGAAGAAGATAATATTAACAAATTGTAAATTAAACACAAAACCGAAAAAACAACAGAATGGAAGATAATATTAACAACTCTTGAATTTGAGGTATGATATCGATGACGATGACGTAAAGTGAACTGGTCTCCCTAGCTCAGTTGGTAGAGCGGTTGTCCTGGATTGATTTCCAGATGTAACTGATACCTTTTTACTTTCTCTGGCTTTTTTCGGTTTCGAATTTCATTTAGGTTTTGTTAATCTTCTTCAATGATTAAATAATTCATAGACAAAAACTTACCGAAAGCTTCTTTTCGCACCCAACCATAGAGATTAATCTCGAAGTTAAGTTGTTCCTTTAGCAAACTGCCAAAAGTATACATGCCACTTGCTCTAATATCGACACGCTAAAAAACCATTAGTTAAAACATTAATCACAGAGGCCGTCTTCGAAGTAATCCGCGAGCGCACAAAAACAACTGTTAAAAATAATTGGAGCACAATTTGTATGTGCGAACTTTTGACACAAAGGATGTTTAGAAAACACTTCCTGTAATAAAGTTATAGGTGAATATATTCTTTATACTTTTATAAAAAGTCAATAGATGTCTCATTTAAATAAAAAAAATCGGATATTAATCCGAGACATTGTCTAGTTTGCAATTGTGTTGGTTAAGAACTTTGTAATCATCATAACGAGAGCTAAAATGATTTTTTTATTAAAAAACCTTTGTAACTTTTTTCCACTAATTTATTTTCGACCGGACCAGTTTCACCCTATCACGGGCATCCTCAGACTGGTACAGTGAATACTAAATCTATGGTATATATAGCATGGATGTCGGGAGTGAGTTCCCTGCTCTCTACTATTGTTTTTATTATTTGAAATTTATTTTATTTCTGACGGTACTGTTTATTATGTTTTTAAAAACGACTTTCGGGATGGTTTATTACCCTCTGGAAGACGGATTACATTGTGTTTATTTACTGAATCTACGGTTTTTTTTAAAATATAAAAGTCATTTGTCAGCTTTTATTTGAACAGATGGTTCTTTCTAGTTTCGTTATATCCCTGTGATTTCCGTCTTTTTTGCTAAGATGAACTTGTATAGCAGTTTTGTCCCATAGTCACATGAACTATAGATAACCAGGTACATTTTTGTTGGGTCTTTAAAATATTTTATTATGTTATTATAGGTACAAATCAGGGTAATATCTTCTTAGAGTTCGCCTTGAATGTCTACGACAAAATTTCCCAGTTACATTTTGCTCTGGTAATTTGCATGTGCTTCCTATTTACATTAATGGTTATATACTATTACTGCATATAAGTAACGTTACACTATAATGGATATTTTAGCGGAGAGTCAGCCTTTTTCTCTAATTGATTATTCACTACGTACTTTTCTTCTACTTTGCTTATTAGTCGATTAATTTCTAATGATTCTAATTTTTCTAATTTTTTACCAATATTGTACACATGTTATATTGTAACATCTGCGTCATTATGGAATGAGTGGTGATTGTCTATTAGATGGTTAGCTACGTTCGACAGGTCCTTTTTATTGTTTACCCAGCTAGAAAAGTGTTCTCTTATCCTGACAAGACGGAAATGACAGGGAAATAACAAAACTAGAAAGAACCATCTGTTCAAATAAAAGCTGACGAATGACTTTATATAATAAAAAAATAAAAAAAACATAGATTCAGTAAATAAACATAATGTAATCCGTCTTCCAGAGGGTAATAAACCATCCCGAAAGCGGTTTTTAAAAACATAATAAACAGTACCGTCAGAAATAAAATAAATTTCAAATAATAAAAAGAATATTAGAAAGCAGGGAACTCACTCCCGACATCCATGCTATATATATCACAGATTTAGTATTCATTGTACCAGTCGGAGGATGCCCGTGATAGGATGAAACCGCTCCGGTCAAAAATAAATAAGTGGAAAAAAGTTACAAAGGTTTTTTAATCAAAAAAATTCATTTTAATATGGAATTCCACCATGAATTGAGAGTTTCATAATTAGAAATAATAAAGATAGCAGCCAATAATATGGGATTAAAAATGGAGAATAATATTAACAAATCTTGAATTTGAGATATGACATCGATGAAGATGACATAAATTGAACTTGTCTCATTAGCTATGTTGGTAAAGCGGTTGCCCCGGATAGGCAGAGGTCCTGGATAGGAGTCCCAGATGCGACTGTTGTTTTTTTTCCGTTTCATGTTTCATTTAGGTTATGTTGATATTATTTTCTTCAGTGATTAAAAGTTATAGATATTAAAATGCGATAAGTAAGAATAAAACAGTATTTTACTTTCATTAATAACTGCAGTAATTTATTTTTGTAATTACACATAACCAGGGCGTAGATTTGAGGCAAATATTCTCTTTGTACAGAGGCAAATTTGAACAAAAGTTCAGGCGACGTGTTATAATAAGTGCTATAAATCAGAATATAATGTTTTTGTCACATCCCTGTGTATGTTAGGTTAGGTCACTTTTTTGTGAATACATTAATGAATGGCATCCCCAATATGATGTACGGCTGAGGATAGCGGGAGGGGAGGTGGGAAGAGGAATGTAGAGAAGTACTTGGCTATCCAGATCTGGTCGCCACATGTACATGTTTCGATAGCAATGCTATCATCTTCAGGAATAAATGAATACTTTGTATTTATTAATACTTAATATTTGTATTCATTTATTCCTGAAGAAATATTTGTATATTTTAAGTAAAGTGGTATATACAAAGTGTATTTTCAATTATATAATTAAAAAAATATGTATTCATATAGATCAGCAAATGCTGACTCTAAATATGTAGGTTTTAGTATAAATAATTTAATAAAAACGATTAAAATAATAAGAGACTTAACGCGGTGATTGGTGAGCTTGTTCTTGCAGCACTACAGACCGGTCCTTCACGGGTCGGTCTGCCGCGTGCATTAAGAATGCGGCCAATTTTGCGCGCTGCATGGACACACACGGATCACCACAATTTTTTTTTTTAATTCTTGAAATTATTTATTTTGGAAGTTGTTGATTTCATACCGACTCGTGTGGGAGTAGCCTTACTGTTAAAAGACAAATTTCGATCGTTTTGGTGGGCTTAGAAAGTTCCAAATTTTGAAAAATTATTTTATCCATGAAAGCAACATTTAAAAAAAAACTTTTTATTTAAGTAGTATTTTTTTAATTGACTGCAATTCCTGATTAGAGGGAACATGGATTATGACTTTGACACACTAACATTTATTATTTATTTATCCAGGCAGCCGAAATAAGAGCTTACTAATGAGAAAACTGTATCTTTGTCCATTGATTTGTTTTATATCCATAATATCTACAGCAGCGACGGTGACGCCACCTAAAGATTGCACCATATGCCCACCCTACTCCCGGCTCTGTAGCTGATAGGTCTACCATCTCCGACGCCTTTAACATCTCTGGTATCTGACAGATCAACTTATTTAACACTTCAGAAACCGTTTAGTTAACTCGTACACAGCGACAGGTTTTAGCCAAGCAAATATCTATGATGAGTTATCAACTGGAAACTGGTAAATAACATGTTCATATTTTTTTATAACTGACCCCATACAAGACTATTATCTGCCGGAGCCAGCGAAACTATGGCACCCCAATATTGGGAATATTGTGAGGCGGACGGGAACGTGCGAAAAAAAGAAGACTAGGATGTGAAAGTCATATAAAGTTTCCAGTTTTAACTGCGGTCTGGCGCTACTGTGATTCAACGTATCCACTCTGGAAGTAAAATTGTTTATATGTTTTTGAAACACATGATTTAATTTAAACATGAACTAAAACCTTAACTACTTATACTTTGTTAAAAATGAACATCATCACAAATCACAAATATCTAGAATCCAGAATATAATTTTCTTCTTGGTAGTTTAGGAATTTTGTGTAATAAATGAAGCAATTTTCCAATAGTTAACAGGAGTTGTTTTATTTTTATAACGATTATAAAATCTTATGATTAAATTTACACAATGTAAATTAGAACAAGAGATAACAAATAATATGAATTGAATACGTAACAATGAGAGGTAGTCTAATCTTGCCAAATAGCAGGAATGTGAATGAATCCGGCGACTAAATTGGAAATGTAGATGTCACTGGTGTCGCCGTGCTTCGGGTGTTTGACGTCTGTTGAAATAGTAAATCTTATTGGCCAGGTAGAAGCAGGTAGCTACAGAAATATAGATGTGGATCTATATGAAACATGTTGTAAAAATAGATTATCTGATGTACTGGGGTATTGAAGAAATGAAAATTTAGATTCTGTTATTACCAAAATGTTACAGTAATTTTATTTAGACGGTATTGAGCCTGAAACTCCACGAATTGAGGTCAAATCCAATGTTTATTTACCCCTGCATTTAAAGTTGAAAACGCATAATACTCGTAAATGGAAATTTCGTAATACTCCAAAGTACATCCTGTATATTTAGGAGAAACTACTATTTATAAGTTGGGTTTTTCTGTTCACATGACACGCTTTGATCACAGAAGTTGAAAAAGATGTAATTGGCCTATTAAAGTGGGTTTAACTTTGTGCAAAATTCTGCAAAATTAAGTTGTTAATTTTAGAATGAAGAAGTTCCAGAGTGGACAATACTCTTTAACATCGCTCGGCCTCTATTTGAAATTACAATTTCCAACCTCCCTCAATGTTAAAACGTTCTTGAAAAACTACATGAATTTTGAAATATCCCTCGATTACGATAAAGATCATCCGTGTTCTTCCCCCAATCGATGAAAGATGGCGCGCAATAGGCGCGGTCCCTCCATAGATACTGTGGATGCTTCCCATTCCTTGTGTTACAGAGTAAAAAAATCTTTGGACGTATTTTTTCTAGCCTAAACAAGTCAAAATAAAAAATACATTCTCATTGCTCGAATATCTATGCAAGTAGACACATATACACCAGTACAGTGTCTCTATGTTTTATTCCGAATCCACAAAGCATGAAAGTCAAAGACTTTGGTTCTTTTCCCGCCTTCCAATATCTTCGAATGCTGCATACGCATTTGACAAGAGTATCCAACGTACAAAAAACTACTTTAATTCTCATGAGTATAATGCACAAAATAGCATACACATTACGAATAGGTGACTTGTTTTTAGAGCGATTAAACATTTGTTTGCTTGAAGTATTTTCGATAGTTTAGCTTAAATAACTGTAGTCGAGTTATTGAGACATTGAATATCAATTTTAAACCATTATTTAATTAAAAAATTAATACAGAATACTTCACCGAAGCCTTTTAGTGCTGTAAACGATAATAATGAATTGTGTGTTTGTATAATAGAATCATTAATGCGAAAAAGTTTTGCGTCTCGTCCATTTGCAAAAAAAAACATTTTCTGAATACTTGAAAACCAACTACGTTATGTATAATTTATTTGAAAACTCGGGATTTAAAAAAAATATATATATTTAAGAAATTATGGATCTGCAATTGATATTGCAGAGTGTAACGGATTTATATAGGTAATTTGACAGAATATTTTTGTCAGTAATTGAAAATTCTTTTTGGGCACGTTTACAGATTTTTGTATTAAATTTGATTGTTGATATACACTTATTTCCCAGCATCCCTTTTATAAAAGTCATCTACCGCCACTGGCGTGAACTACAGTAAATAGTATTTTTTATCACCACTGTATTCTTCGTAATAATTTATCGGAATGAGACATTAAAATATCTACATACGTCAATAACGAACCGCAAAACCAATTCAGATACGAGCATAAAGGCTTTCAAACATAGATATTTTTTTAGGAATAAAAAGCAAGTTCATTTTAGAATGCCTTTCTGTTAATAGTAAAACTCAATACGAATAAGTATTTTAATTCGGCATCAACCAACCTTAATCAAATACTACTTGAATGGTAATACTTCCAACTGCTGACATTTGATGGCGACATGCTACACTAGCGCCCTCTAGTGGCCCGAGTTGTACGAATTGGATTTTTTTTATATATTTAATAGATTTTCTGTGAAATATATTCTTAATAAATTATAAAAATAAATAAATCTCCACTCTGCCCTACTTATGATTTTACTACATTTTTGCTTATGTACGTTTTTGTAAAATAGACTATTAGGATTGTATTAACATTTAAAGCCTTGCTGCTCACGCGCTTTTTTATATGAATACCTAACTGCTGCCACGCAACAACTTCAAGCAACGTTTCAATTCTGAATAGTGGTATTTCATCAAGGCTATACTGAGAGTATCTTTCACTCTGGAACGTGCGCAAATATACTGTATATTATTTTTAAATGAATTAATTGTGAAACAGCACAAATTAATTAAATAAAATTTACAATAAAAAACACATAAATTTGTTGTAGACCACTTTTATTTTATTAAAACTCTACCGGTTTCGGAAGCACCCTTCCTTCATCAGGAGAATATTAAAACTAACTTATGATATAGAATATTGACAACACATAAATTTTAGGTGTTGGAGTGGGGGGTAAGCAAATGGGTAGGGGTAATTGTAGGATTTACGGGAAGAACAGAGCGATTTATCGGAAAATATTAAGAATGGGACTAAAAGATAAGTTAATTTGGTTATTTAAAATACTAGTATTATTATTCAGCGATTTTCTAATTTCGAGTGCTTCTAAGTTATCCAATTTTTTGCTTTTATTCTATATCATAAGTTAGTTTTAATATTCTCCTGATGAAGGAAGGGTGCTTCCGAAACAGGTAGAGTTTTAATAAAATAATAGTGGTCTACAACAAATTTATGTGTTTTTTTATTGTAAATTGTGGCGAGCTACAAAGTTAATGCTTTTTACAAATATAAATAAAAAAAATTCTTGCCCACGTCGAGATTTGAACCCGCGACCTTCGGATTCGTAATCGAAAGCCTTACCCCTCGATCATGGAGGCTGTCTAAATTGTTTACAAGAAAATAAAATATTTACTACAATAGCAATACAGACTGTAAGCTTATAGACCGGGCCGCTAGAGGTAGTACAGCATATTGCTAGTATTTTTACGTCTATGATATTTGATCACATGCTATTACTTTTATTTTATGCTATTATGGCTATGTCAAAATTTATTAAAAAGTATGGAAAAACCCATTTTTTCCAACTCGTACCCCTGGGAGCACTGGTGTAGAATGTTGTCACCACAATGACAAATGTCAGGAGCTCCGCTTATTATTATGTTTCCACGGTATTTGGCTTAATGGACATATTCATCGTTAATAAAAATAACAATTCGTTTATTGTTCTTTTTTTACTTTAACAACTATCTTTAAAATTCCAATCATCTTAGTATTTATTACTCCGTTTAATGTTAGATAAGTTAAGGCCATTTCTATTCTGGCTATAAAAAGTGAAGACCGTAGCAAGTTGTGCAGGCTGTAAAAAGTTCCTGTTTGTGTATCACGCTTCCACAGTTTATAGTCGTGAACCAGTTTCCTCATAACAATAAACAAATCGGTTGATATTTTCCTTTCTACATACTGACACGCTATTTTCCCATGTCGTAAAATGTCTACATTAGAACCACTAATTGTAGTCTAGATTCTAGATGCGGTTCAATAAAATCAAGAGTTTTACCTTTATGTAGTAAAAATGGAACCACGTAACAATAAATAGTTAATCACCAATCATTTACTAGTGCGTACGGACTTGAGGATTTCGTATTATTTTCGTCGAATATCGCTTTATTTGTAGTGAAACTTGCGTTATTTTTTAATAAAAATGGTGTTATTTTCAGCAAAAGCGGTGGAATTTTGCAAAGAGATAGTCATTTTTAACAACTTTTTTTTTCGTGAAAAATACGAAAATTCAGGTCTCTAATGTGTTGGCAAATAAACTGAATTCAGAAGTTATTTGATGTTGATCTGACAACCCTCGTGTCTCTGATTCCATTAAGTTGGAGGTTCTAAACCCGATAAAGGACAAATGATTGATTAAATGTATTTTTGTATGGAATTTTTATCAAATATATTTAGTACAGGTACCCAATTGCATATCAAACGACGAAGTGTTAAAATGAAATCTTATGAGTAAAAAATGTACGAACACTTTTCTTTTCTAAATTTACTTGTTTTTAAAAAGATTTGAAGTAATTTATCGAAGGGAATGAATCATTGCCGTGTAATCATTGTCGTCTACACAGGCAATGAGAAAATAATGAATTATTTTGTGTTATCTCCGTCTGCTGGAATCAGTGAGAATATTTAAAGATAATTCTGGTAAGGATGTTATGCCATAGGAAGTACATGGGGAATATGATGGTTAGAAAGTACCCGGCTATTCAGAACTAGTAACTAACTGGCGACGTTTTTTTTATTATTATCTACCAGGGTGATATTGAACGAATAATGGTGGTAGTTCTTACTCTTATGTTCAATACTTTTATCTCATCCTCATTTACATTGGTAACTATATAAGTATTACATCACTTTTAAACTATATTAACACTTTGCAAGGTTTTGAACCCGCGATCTTTGAGCTCCGATTCAGTGATCTCACCGTATTTCCCCGGTGGTCTTCAATTGAAACAGTACACAAAATTATCTCTCAACTGCGAAATGAAATTATTGATGATCATCAGATCAAGATGGGAGATACGCAGATACAAAGGATTACACTGGACACCGCCAGCCATAAATCTTCCACTGTGGTAACATGTTTGACGTATGACGAATTTCCATAGAGATGGAATAATAACAAAGACATCTTATCCCCTATGTTGTAATCAATGTTGAGATATTATGTATGCTCGATATTATCATTATTATTTACTTATTATTAATAACTTATTTACTACTTACTTATTACTATTTACATAATTTTATTTACTTATTATTATTTATCGTTTCACTAAAATTGTAAAGACGCTCATCTAAATACAGGACTGTCCTAGTGAGATGAGTGGCAAATGTTTTGGTTTTGTTTTTAAATTTAAGAATAAATAAATAAATATAAAATTTGCTTCTAGTTGGCATACAAGTGCATGGCAGTGAGGCATGGAATCGGCGAAGGTAGATCCAAAGTAAATTGAAGGCAGAATAAATGATATCCCTGATGGGCCTTCCACATCACTGGTTTGACCATTCTGTTATCCTTTCCTAAAGTTGGTAGGCATGACTTTAGAAAGGACAACCGAATGATCGAACCTTTCGACGAAGTGGCTTTATCTAGGTATGTTAAAATCACGTGTGTCTTAATTATGCGCAAGTATTCATATATGAAATAAATTCAAGTCCGATGTAGCTGTAATTTAGAATATTTACTATTCTTCAACACAAAGAAGAACAAAGCATTGTCTTCCTCACTAAATACACTTACCAGGTACCTTTGGGTGCTTTTCCTGGAAGTTCAAAGTGGTTTCGTGATCACAATCACCTCGTTTTTCTATGCTGGAAAGTAATAATAATTGGTCACGAAACTAATCAGAAATAATACAGTACATACTTAAAGGTATTCCCGAGACCATATCAGTCCAACAGATATAATGTTTGTATTGAAATGAACTTAGTAATAATTAATTAATTGTGATACCAATTAATTATACAATATCAATAGAAAAAGTCACAGAAAAAAAATACCTAGTAATAATTTTTAAGAATGTGTGATTGTCGAAAATGGCAGTGAGTAAATGTGTTTCGATAGCACAATGGTAAGATCCATTCCTCCCGGAAAAGGATCTCTTTCCTCTGAAAATACCCGAGTTCGAATCTGATCGCAAACTAAATGTTGCTTAAATATAATACAAACAGTAAATGCATTAAATATTCATGTTTAATGACCATTTTATTAATATATACATATCAACATGTTTCAAAAGCAAAGCTTTCCTCACCAGGAAAAAACAGAATACTAAATTATAGTATTAATAATTAAATTATGTATATTCCTGATGAGGAAAGGTTCGTGTTCGAAATATGTTGATATGTATATATTAATAAAGTGGTGATTGCAAAGTAATTTTTAATTCATTGATTAATAATGACGCCACAAAGGGAATACCAATATTTTGAAGAAATTATAAAACATAAACGTTTAAATTTGTTTTTAACCACTTTATTTTAATATAATAATCTCGACCGGTTTCGAAAGTACCCTTCCCTCGTCAGAATATATTAAAACTAAACGACAATAAAAAATAATGATAGATCCACATCAATATTTATGTGTTGGAGAGGGAGCCGACCAAATGGGAGAAGTAATTGTTTTTTTCCCCAGGAACGAAGCGATTCACTGGAAAAATGTCTAAAAGAGGACTGACTATACGATAAATTTACTTGGTTATTCAATATACCATAAATATTATTCAGGGACTTTCTAATTTCCAATGCTTCTAAATTATCTAATTGTTTGCCTTTATTATTACGGTGAAGAATTTTAACTCTTTTTTTATATGAATACCGCACAAGAGTCTCAACTGCTCCCAACTGTCTAGAGCCAGTGAGACTATGGCATTCCAGATCTGGTCACCAAACACGGCTAAAAAGCCACTTCAAGCAGTATTTTAATTCTGAATGGTGGTCTTTCACCAGGGCGATACTGAGAGTATCTTCCACTCGGGAACCTGCGAAAATATACTATATATTATTTTTAAATTACTTATTGTGAAACAACACAAATTAATTATATAAAATTTACTTGCGCACGCCGGGATTTGAACCCGCTACTTTCGGATTCATAGTCGTTAGCCTTACCCCTCGACCATGGAGGCCGTCATCTATAGCCGTCGTCCTGTATCTTTATTAAAAACGTGATCGGTTGAAATGAGATGATTGGCAAACTTTGAAAATTTATTGTTATTTAAACATCCCTTTATTCTGATATTTACATTACGGAATATCTTTTCTATGTAGAACGAAAGACAGTCATTGCAACATAGTTTGTAAATGCCGCATTAAAAGCATTTGATTTTTTTTTTGGTTTAAATGTCTTTCAAGACGTTTTTTTAAATAAATAATAAGTAAAGGCGCTACTCCTTTGGATTGAAAATAATATAATATAAATATGTTTAAATCATTTGTTTGTTGAATTAAATTTTTAATAAACATACATTTATTTTAATAACTTATTGAAGCTTATAAACCTCAATGTATTATTTGATCATTAAAGAAGATAATATTAACCAATACTAAATGAAACACGAAACCGAAAAAATAACAAAAAAAAAGATTAACTGTTTTTGTGTTTAATTCGTAGGACTCCATTTATTTTTTAGATCAAATTTAATAATGTTATTATTAAGTTCTGCAAATATTTTAGTTTTTATTATTGTAACCGCTGTTTTGGCGTTCAAAATTATATTCACTCTATCGGTTATTTATTTGCACGAAATAACATTAACGAACATAATCTTCATTTTGGTGGTTCACGAAATGTACCTACCTACTAAAAGGTAACTGAAACCCCTGGTCTACGAAATAATTCCCTGACCTTTATGAAACTCACCAGAAATTGATAAATATTGCATCCGGAAAGCGCGTTGGAACAATTCTGAGCATTATCTATCCA